>JALPQI010002407.1:0-104444 GCA_025490895.1 Thaumatotibia leucotreta
TATTCACTTTGACAAACCAAACTCTATTGGTAATCTCTTTGGCTATTCACAAAAATCCCTTAAAGCCAAAATGATTCATTGGTCGGATAAATCCATCAACATACTGATAACAAACACTATAAGAATAGAGTGTAATATTGTAGAGGGTTCATTTATAAACAACCATCCATCACATGTTATACACGAATTTTCACCTCAAGTCCCACCCGGTTATCAAATAATTGAACAGCCCTCTAATATTATTTATTTACCTGTAAAAAAGAGTAACAACCGCATTCAGAAGTAATGAAGTGCGCATAGTGAACGAGCGCGGTGATATAGTTAATTTCCGAGGTGAAAACATCTCACTTCGTTTACATATTCGACAAAATTAAAAAAAATGATTATTCATCACAATAAAAGCGTAGGTAGCAACGCTTATACTATCAGTCCAGGTAGTACGCCCCACGAGAAGGTTGCTGCTCTACTACTACTAGTACTACAAAGAAATTAACTCGTGAAAATAGTACATTTTTACAGGAGCATTGGTTTTAAAATATGTCCTCATCATCTATATTAGACATTGGTGAGCAGGTGTCATTCGATGACTCTATAGAGAGTATAGAATTTCATCCTTACACTCCATACAATGACTCTTTCAAAAACATATGATAACATTCACATTTGTATCAATCGTCAAGATCTAATCCTACTACCGTGTCAAAGTCAAAATATTAGTGGAGGGTACGCTGGAGAAAGGGTGCGTTATGGTAAACAATGGTGCGGCATTTTTATTTCAAGACATTCGCTATGAATTGAATGGTGTGGAGATTGATCGATCGAGAAACTGCGGTATTACAACCACCATGAAGGGACTCGTCTCCTACACCAAGGAAATGGATTATACTCTTCAAAACGCAGGGTGGGATGTGGGAGGTAAAAAGATACGTGAGAAGTAAGTATCACATTTCTTGGGTTTTGCGGAAGACTATAAGAAAGTTATAATGAATGGTAAACACGAGTTGATTCTCAATCGCGCCAGTACCGATTTAAATTGCTTTGATATTGACGATAGTGTCATTCCAGCACCAAGCAAACTCGACATTGACATTACACGCGTCATATGGCGGATGCCAGTCATCAAAGTGTCTGATAAGGAAAAGCTGCGTTTGATGACATATGTTGAAGGGGGTATCCCCATTCAGATAGCGTTTCGTACGTGGGAACTGTATGAATATCCCATATTACCTTCATCTCAACGTCACATTTGGTGTATCAAGACGACTACGCAGTTGGAGAAGCCTCGTTATCTCATAATTGGTTTCCAAACGGCTCGCAGGAACGAAAAGAATAAGGATATGAGTCAATTCGATCACTGTAATCTCACCAATTGCAGAGTGTATTTGAACGGTCAGTACTATCCATATGACCCCTTTTCAGCTGAATTTAAACAGAATAACTATACTCTGTTGTATGACGCATTCACCAACTTTCAAAGATCTTATTATAACCGTGAACATACGAGTCCTCAAATAAGCTATGGACATTACAAAACCAAATCCCCATTGGTCGTTATCGATACATCGAGACAGTGTGACAGCTTCAACTCGGGAGGCGGTGCTATTGATATAAAATTGGAAATGGAATTTAAGGAGAATGTGCCCTCAAACACTGCAGCATACTGTCTCATTATAAATGATTCACTGTTTGAATACAACACCCTCACAAGCACCACACGTAAAATTATACAGTAATAGCTAAACTAAAAAATAGTACGCCACCAACCATATGTAAACGTAAACGTGTGCTTGGAAACGTGTAATAAAAAACAAAAATGAATCATTTAAATCAATTTTTCCCGTCTTACACACCATCCATTGGTTACTGTGGTAAAAATAACAGCGGCAGCGGTAGCGGCAGCGGTAGCGGGGACGGTGACGTAGTAGCAGGGGTTAAGGATTGGCTTGAATTGTGCAAGAGTGTCTACAATCTGGATGCGGCTCTATTGAAAAATATCTCTGTATATTTGAAGCTGCGATATAATGAAACTAAAATCAACTTGGAAACCTGCGTTAGTATAAACGATGGACAACAGGAACTCACGTGTGAAGAATGGAATAGAATATTTGCAGAGAAAGTTTCAATTATTGGTGGCTTTTTTCGAAACCCACTGAGTGTACCACCAGAGCTGCTTCAATGCGATCGGCTTCGATTATGCATTTCTCCACCGGTGCTTTTCCTCACTGCTGCCAGTGTGGAATCTCCATTTAGCCCATATAACCCAATGGTGATAAATCACTCAGAATGGTGTCAAATTGAAGCTGTGATAGAGTGCATCAACGCTCGAATCGGATACGTAAACAAGATAAAGTCTACCTACGAAAACCGTCTCAATTTTTTCAAGAAGCATTTCAAGATTTACCGCCCCACCACTGTTCAAGAGGCGCGCAATATTATACATGGATTGTGTAATGTTAATGATATTGTTGACTCTGAAATAAAATGTTATTGCGCATACATTCTATGTAATACCTACTTTTTATAGTAAGTTATCATTTGCTAAAAATAAATTACTTGAAATCATGTCAACTCATTCGTTTTAATGAAAAATACCCTTATCTATTAACAAGCGGCTAGGCAAACATGCGGCTCCCACGCTCGCGTCACTAAAGCGGACACAAACTATAGAGTTTATATATATAGGTATATATAATACTTGAGGTATAAAAAGGCGGTAGCGCGGGAGCCGCATGTATAATATATGAACCGTACGGTAATCATCATCGCCCGGCTACTATTATTATTATTATTATGGCATCCATATACCATTGTAACTTTTGCAATGAAGACGTCCCATCAAACAGGCTGATTGCTCATTCAAGGAGCAAACGTCACAAGTTGCTGTGTACTGAAGAAAGTGATTCCAATGAAGATGGTTCCATGTACATTGTGAATAGTGCATTCAAGTGTAGACTCGTGAGTTATCGAATTAATGGGAGCTCAAAAATATTAGATCCTAAACTTTATTTATTAGATATTGGAGAAAAGCTCAAAAATGTGATTAACGTTGAGCTACAAATTCATAAACATGTGAAAGTGAATATGGAACTATTTTGTACTTTTGTAAAAACCAACGCTGACGGTGAAATAATGCGGGATTTAAAATCGTTCAACACCAAAAACGTAATCCTGCAAATAGGTTCTCTGGATTTCCCCTCATTCTTTGAGCACACCATTTTATCCATATTAAAAAAGTACGAAGACTTTCAAGAACGTGACAGCGGGTGGGCGCTTGAAAAAATTGAATTCTTCGAGGTCAACATAAACAAATATAAACCGCTTCGAGGGTCATCGTACATTCCTCTTCCGAAAGCGGTGAAATTGAAACATGCATGTGTTAATGTGAAAAATACTGGCAATGAGTGCTTTTTTTGGGCTGTCGTCAGCGCTCTTTATCCAGCAGGTACAAAAAATCCTAATCGATGCTCATCATATCCGCATTATAAAAATGTTTTGAAAACTAGCGGTATCAAACTTCCGGTTTGCTTTTTAGGTATAAAAAAATTTGAAAAATTAAATAAAATCAGTGTAAACGTATATGGTATTGACTCCAAGAAAAAAACGAAAAGTGATGATGATTTAACAATTGTACCCCTACGTATTTCTGAAGTGGCTCATAATCGTCATGTGGATTTATTGTATTACGAGATGGGAGCTTTATCTCACTATTGTTGGATTAAGAACTTATCGCGTTTGGTTCGCTCACAAATAACAAAGCATAAGAACAAAACTTACCTATGTCATGGGTGTTTACAACACTTTCAGAGTGAAACAAAACTTAAACTCCATCAAACTATCGGCTGCACTCGCACGCTTATAGAGCTACCTAACGGAAAAGATAGGTACTTGAGCTTTACAAACTATAAACATAAAATGAAAGTGCCATTCGTAATTTATGCTGACTTTGAATCACTCTTAGTTCCTTTAGATAGAGACCATGGTGGTGTTGGTGAGATACCTACTACTTATTACACGCAAAAACATATACCATGTAGTTTTTCCTATTATATTCATTGCGATTATGATAAGAGCTTATCGAAATTTGTCATTTATCGTGGCGAAGACTGCGTTGAGAAATTTATTAAATCACTCTACGAGGACGCAGAGATAATTATTCAAAACTTGCACAAAATTATCCCTCTAGCAAGTGATTTTCGCGATAATTATTGTAACACCAATACCTCCAACATTTGTCACATTTGTAGTAAAACAATAGAAGAAAGTGAAACTCGCGTTATTGATCATTGTCATTTAACAGGTAATGTGAGGGGGGGGGGGGGGGGGTAGCACACAACTCGTGTAATTTAAAATTTAAAATAGCAACGTTTATCCCTGTGATACTCCACAACTTGAGCGGGTACGACAGTCATTTATTTATAAAAGAATTAGCCAAGACCGGAGGAAACTTAAACTGTATTCCCATCAACAAGGAAAGATACATTTCTATTGATAAACGAATTGGTGATTATTCTCTAAGATTTATCGACTCGTATAAATTCATGGCTAGTAGCTTGGATGAATTAGTTAAAAACCTTTCACCTGAGCAGTTCAAAATACTACCAAACTTCTTAAATTCTCACGATCAAAGTGAACGAGATAATCACATGAAACTGTTGACACGTAAAGGGATTTTCCCCTACGATTACCTAAGCGATTGGAGTAAATTTGAAGAGACTACGTTACCCGAGCAATCGGCATTTTATAATAAACTTACCGACACCCACATATTAGATAAGGACTATCAACATGCTAAAAATATCTGGAATACTTTCAATATTCAAACTTTGGGGGAATATAGTGATTTTTATCTTAAAACAGATGTTTTGTTGTTAGCGGAAGTCTTTGAAAACTTTCGTCAAGTGTGCATAGACGCCTACGAACTTGACCCATGTCAGTACTTTACTGCTCCCGGTTTGAGCTGGGATGCCATGTTAAAACACACCAATGTTTGTCTCGAATTACTAACTGACTATGAAATGATTCAATTTATAAAGAGAGGTATTCGAGGTGGCATTAGTCAAGCGTCAAACCGATATTGTAAAGCCAATAATATATTTATGGATGATTATGACGTTAGCCAAGAGAGTAATTTTATCATTTACTTAGATATAAACAATCTTTATGGTGACGCTATGCGTCGACCGCTTCCCATCAATAACTTTAGGTGGTTGAGCCGAGAAGAAATTGAACAGTTTGATATAACATCCCAACAGATGGATTCAAATGTTGGATACATACTAGAAGTCGATTTAGAGTATCCACACACATTACATGATCAACACAATGACTATCCTTTCTGTGCTGAAACGAAAGTACCATTAGGAGGTAAAATTAAAAAGCTCTTACTCACTTTAGATAATAAAACTAACTACATCATACACTATGTCAACCTAAAGCAATGTACTGATAAAGGTTTAGTATGCAAGAAAATTCATAACATTCTAGCATTTAATCAATCAACCTGGCTTAAATCGTACATTGACTTGAATTCTCAAATGAGAATTGAGGCGAAAAACACTTTCCAAAAAAACTTTTTTAAGTTAATGAATAACTCCATTTTTGGTAAAACTATTGAAAATGTCGAAAAAAGAGTTGATGTTAAGCTGTGTAGTCACTGGGATAGCGTACCAACAAAAAGAAAGTGTAAATATGGTCTTGAACGTTACATATCTAGACCTAATTTTCATAGCGCTAGCATTTTTTCAAAAGACCTTGTAGCGGTTCAGATGAATAAGAGTAAAGTCATTCATAATAAACCAATTTATGTAGGTTTTACAGTATTAGAAATTAGTAAGACCCTTATGTACAATTTTCACTATGATTATATGCTACCAAAATATCAAGATAATGTTAGGTTGTTATACACAGACACAGACTCTTTTGTTTATAATGTAAAAAACCCCTAATTTTTACAAGGATATTGAGTCTGATTTAAACGTTAGATTCGACACTTCTGACCTACCCATAAATAACGTCTATAACTTACCTCTGGTGAACAAAAAAGTTGTTGGTATGATGAAGGATGAAAACAACGGTGTCATTGTTCGGGAATTTGTAGCTTTAAGATCTAAAATGTATGCTTATATTTTGAATGAATATGATAAGGATAATAAAAGAAAGTGTATCAAAAAGAACAAAGGTGTCAGCGCAGCCGCTGTAAGGCGATTGAATTTTAAAAAATATTTTGAATGTTTAGATTTAAGCACAAAGCCGATTTATGATGACTTGTATAATATAATTAGTAACAAACATGACATGTACACACAAATTAAAAAGAAAAAAATTCTATGTGGTAAAGACGAAAAACGATGTATCTTAGATGATGGTGTCAAAACCCTAGCGTGGGGTCACTATGATATAGTTCAATAATATTATTTATTTTACTAATAAACTAGTTTTAAACAATCAATGTTTTATTATTATCTCTACACCCATACCTTACAATATTATTTACTCACTATTTACACTCATGAGCAATGTAAAGAGGTCAAAGTGTATACTTCAATATCTATAATAAGTACCCCCGTTTTAATTGTACACATTCATTCAAACGCAACTTGGCAAATGAGATAACGCATATCCTGTAATGATAAAACGAGAACATAGCGCATAGGACAATTTATATATATGTTTTAGCCTATATAATGTCCCACTGCTGGGCACACGCCTCCTCCCGTATATGAGAGGGATTGGGCAGTACCAAGTTACACTGGACAAACACTCCCATCCCACAGTTGACCAGTCAAAGTCGACACCCTTCGAGTTCCAACATACAGTTGCTCACTATAACTTGACACCTCTTGACCTTTGATGACGTAATCACATGTAATTATAAACCTAACACCTCGCTAATTAAGACCCAGTCAAAAATAAGATAACGCAATCGCATGTAATGATAAAAAAAAACAACATATAACCTTTCACCTCGCCAAATGAGATAACACAATCACTGTAGGTCAGCTATGTAGGTCAATCTTCAAATACCTAAACACTCGTTTACATTTTTTACCTAAACACAGGCTCCAGGTCTCAAGTAACACTGGACAAACACTCACAGTGCATACAATTAACCAGTCAAAGTCGACACCCAACTTGTCACAGAAGCCTCCCATCGATTTCAGGTGACTAGTTACACTGAACAAACACTCCCAGTACATACACTTGTTCAATATAAGTTGGCACCTCGCCATTGTCACAGAAACCCCATAAATACTCTACTAGTGTGATCATTACTTGATAGAAAAATGATGATGGGCAGCAGCGTCATCATAGTGGACACATTACTGCGATCGCCAATCCGCTTGCCAGGCGTGGCGATTATGGGCATTTACCTCCTAATGCGTCTATACGCATAGGTAATTGGAGAGGACTACGTCCAGCAGTGGACTGTCATAGGCTGATGATGATGATTTTTACCTTTTATGTACCTAAATGATTGGCATTATGAAATCAATAAATTGAGATGTTTCGGTCGATTCACTTAAACAAGAACATGCTTGACCTACCCATAAGACTTTTGTTGTCATGTCACACATACCGTCACGTCGCTCGCCGTACATCGTTTTATGTCGGAATGATTCGTAAAGTGTCGGTTTTCGCCAAAGGAGAAGAATATCTTTCTCTCATTCACTCAACTGAAGATTTGTTTACAAGGAAGTGCTAAATTTAATTGATTTACTTTATTCTCAAAAACAAAATTGTTAGGATACTTAATTAGACCTATGTTGATATAACATTAATTACTCGTAATAGCTTCAGGAATACCCTGTTTGAATCTGTCGGGTTCCTCGGGCCCACCGTGTATACTCATAAATATATATATATATATATATATATAACAAATACATAAATATAACTAAATAAAAATAATATGCAATAAAATAGACAACGTATGAACAGGAAGGACAAAGGAGCTTAAGGAAGTGACAGAAAGTGTTGCTTGAGATGAGCTTTAAAAATTGAAATGGACTTAGCACACCTCAGTTCAACTGGCAAAGCATTCCACATTCGAATTGCTTGAAAAGTAAAAGAGTCGTTGTAGAATTTAGAAGAAGAGTATGTTTGGGCAAGGAGATAATTAGTAGAGCATCTTACAGAAGAAAGGTAGTGGAAGCGCTCTTTAAGGTAGAATGGGGTAGCAGGGTTAAAAAGTACGTTATATAGAAGAGCCAAAATATGAGAGTTACGTCGTAGGCGGATGGGGAGCCACATGAGTTGTAGTCGATAATAGGAAACATGATCATATTTACGCAGTCCAAATATGAAACAAATATTATAGCTGGATTAATTATTCGGCCGTATAAAATACACGCGCTGCACAGTAGATCGAAATGAATAAAAAATGGACATTCGCATTTTTTCCTATAAATCCTATTTTAAAAAATGCTCTTCGGTTGGAAATGATATGAGGAATAAAAAATGTTATATACAAATTTTCTAAATGAGGCTTATTTTAAGCAGAAAAAAATAAAATGGATTTTTTTGTATGAAACTGAAAAATAGGTATCTTATTGTAAGAAAACCGTAAGCGATCCAGCTTTCAAACCTTTATAATATCATTGTCCTACCTTAGAACAGTAGAAAATAGTTAAAACCTTATCTCAGTAGGTGCCCGTTTTTATTTTATAGTCCAATCAAAAGTCAGTAAATACAAAATTTTTCTTAGTTACCAATTTTTTTATTTTCGTTAAAAGGACGGTATATTCATGACAATTTAGTATAAAAATAAAATATTTGTGACATTTTATTAAGAATAAATGCAATTTTTTTATAAGAAAATTGCATGGAAATAGAATCATTTATTGCGGTGATTTTATTGATAGTAAACATATAGCTAAAATATACTTGAAATCAACAATAACTATATAAGTAAATAAAAAATGCCTTTTAATTTTTTTTTATTTTAACACTGCAGCACTATACATTTTTTTAAATAGAAAACATAAGCACTGATGGCAGTGATGATGCTGAAGATATAGAAACGTTTGAAAGTGTAGAAGAAGGTGGTGAATAAAATAGATCTAAGATACAATGTATTTTTTTATACAACTTACATTGTAATTTTAGAATTATAACGAACGTGAGACTCAAACATAATTATTTGAATATTTATCAAACGGGTTAATCACGTAATTTAAAAGTCGATAATTACTCGAGATGTTTCGATCTATTTAGTTTAGAGGATCCTCATCATGGAGAACCCGCGACCACGTGCAGCGACATAGTGCACATCGGGCTTTGGTCGCGGGTACTCCATGATGAGGATCCGAAACATGTCGAGCAATTATTGACTTTAAATTACGTGAGTAACCCGTTTGATAAATATTTAATTACATTGTAATTGTTGATTTCAAGTATATTTAAAATGTTTGTTACTACCATAGTTAGTAAAGACATCGCAATAAATGTTTGATTTCAATGTCTTAATTTTTAACCATTTTCTAGGGAAAACTTGTATTTATCTGTATGAAAATGTCATAAATATTTTATTTTTAT
Organism: Thaumatotibia leucotreta; assembly: GCA_025490895.1. NCBI lineage: Eukaryota > Metazoa > Arthropoda > Insecta > Lepidoptera > Tortricidae > Thaumatotibia > Thaumatotibia leucotreta. The sequence goes on from JALPQI010002407.1 coordinate 9,535, forward strand.
ACTAAATTGTCATAAATATACCGTATTTTGAATGAAAATAAAAAAATAGTTAACTAAGAAAATGTTGTATTTACTGACTTTTGATTGGACTATAAAACAATAACGGGCACCTACTGAGATAAGGTTTTAAGTATTTTCTACTGTTCTAAAGTAGGACAATGATATTATAAAGGTTTGAAAGCGGGATCGGTAACGGTTTTCTTACAATAAGATACCTATTTTTCAGTTTCATACAAATGAAACACATTTTATTTTTTTCTGCTTAAAATAAGCCTCATTTTGAAAAATGTTATATAACATTTTTTATTCCTCACATCATTTCCAACCGAAGAGCATTTATTAAAATAGGATTTCTAGAAAAAAATGCGAATGTCCATTTTTTATTCATTTCGATCCACTGTGCGCTGTATATGTTGGCCACCAAAAGTACGGAGTCTCCTTATCACTGAATCTCTAAGCAATATTATGATACAATAGCTACCCAAAGTTTTGTAACCCAACATTATGATACGAGGGTACGGTTTGCTTCATAATAATATCAAAAGTTAGAATAATAATAAGCCTTTATTCCCGGAAAACGATAGATTCTACTTGTAATGAAAGTTTGCGGCAAATCTTCATCTGATTATAATCACAAGCCTATATAGTGATCATTTTACTTATTGCAATATAAATCTTCAGTGATACAACACAGAGTGCACTTTTCAACCCCGTTGAAAGCTACTGTTTGAGGTTTTCATTTTATGTAACTTATATCGGTCGCGATACTTGCCATTGCAGCAACTACTTAATTATCAGGATAAGATCCAGGGAGTGGGGACGCAAGTGGCTTGAAGGATATACTGCTCTTGACCCCTACTTGATCTTTACTTGGTAATATCGGAGATACTTCAAACAGGGATTGTGTAAGAGTTTAATTGGATTAGTTTCAAGTGGGTAGATTACGAGCGTTAAGCAATTTTCTGCAGCGTTCATATTAATCATATTTTTATTTTTATTGTATTAATTAGTTTGCGACGGCGCGATATGCGATATGCGCTTGTGGATATAAACAAAATTTGAAATGTAAGTTTGAAGAAAAAAGTTTCTGTCCCAAGCAGCAATTACACTTTTTCGTTCGCCGTTTCGGTCGCCGAATCAAAGTACAAGGTTGCCAGGTAACCGACAATGATTGCATGCGGCGAATGACCAAGTGCAGTAGTTGCCGTAAATTTACAAATCGTATTGCTCAAGCTTTAACTGCATATCAAAGTACAAACTTAGTACATTTTTATGACCTAATTACGAGTTTAATAGTCTTTCAGGTCATGATGAATTTAGGGTACACCCGCCGAGCGCCGTTCTGCCAGCCAGGACGGTGTACCTTTAGATTGTACCTTTAAATAGGTGATAACCAGAGATCGACCCCTAATAACCCCTTACAATGCGGACTGGTGAGATGACTTGGTGAAGGTTGCAGGCATAGATTTATACCTTCTAGATTCGTAGTAGGCGATCGTTCGCGAATAACTTCACTGTTGCCCACAGGCAACAGTCAGGCTTATGTCAAGTTAGTAACAGTTCGGCCAAAGTCCAGTAAGCAGCTCCGCCAAAATGACGAAATGCGCAGTAAAAAATGCGGTTCGAACTCCAAAACTACAAATAAAAGCTACGGTGTGACTTTTCACATGTAACTTTACCATTTTCGAATTCAAAATCATATAAATAATATGAACATTTTGCTAAAATAGGTTTCAGTATGTCTCATAAATGTCAACAGTAAATAGGTACCTTTTATAGGACCACAGAGTGCCCCAGATATTAATTATGATTATTATGAAAGAAATCTAGCTAAGAACAAAAAACCTTGAAATTAAATTATAATTTCAAAAATATATATTATATTGAATATTTAGTGGATTTTTTTTCCATTTTGTAGGCAACACTGAACTGTACGTCACAGTTATTAGCCCCGTCCCTGTTTAATAATTAGGCAGTGAAAGACAGACTATCTTTCCATGCTAATTTGAAACGCTAAGTGGAAAGGGGATACAGATATTTTGATAGTTCCATCGTTTCGGCTTTGGTTTGATTTTGTTTGTTTCCGCCTCATTTGTGATATCTTTCACGCCAAACGCGTAGCAAAAGTATGGAGTGTTCGTCTCTCTAGTTGTTTACCTCAGTGGTTGCAGGAGTCCGCTGGATGCGAGTGGCACAGGACCGGTCATTGTGGCAATCTTTGGGGGAGGCCTATGTTCAGCAGTGGTCGTCTTTCGGCTGATATGATGATGATGATGAACCAAAGATCGGACAAATGTGTATCATTTAGGAGTCATTGTTTGCAATAATATGGGCATGACTCCAAAGTTGGTTCAACAATGAATCTTTTTTTAATTATGTATTTTACACCGGTAACTATGAAAGCCTTTGTAAATAGTGACATTAAGCTTCAAAATCAAATTTCAAGAAATTACTCGTTTAATAAATTTTGGAGTCATGGCCATATTACTGCGTACGATGATGCACATTCTAATTAATAACTTTATTTGGGAAGAGGTACATTTTTATTCAAAGTAGGTACTGAATAGTTTTTATTTGTATATTAATATTATAGTCTTTGCGAAGATACACTCGCCGTTCTGACTCTCACAATATTTCCTATATTACTTCATAATAATTATAATACTCGTACTGGTAATAAGAATCAATATTATTAAAGTGTCTTGAATGGCAAATGTTCAGCGTGATTTCAAAACACTTTCAGAACATAATTGTAAATTGAGTAAGCACTTACGCTCTCTAAACGTCTAAAGAGTTTGAGGTGTTTACACGACGTTATTCTAATTTTATGCTCCACTGGGCTCAATAATGAGGAACGAAAACAATAAGTGGTAAGTTAACAGAAAAGTTGTGAAAAAGAAAATACGTGTAGCTGAAATTTGAAGATATTTTTTTCTTATTTTATGGTATGCCCATGATTTTCTGAAGTAGCTATAGTAATATGTTGGCATACATTTTGTAGAGCCTACACGGCAGAATGACAACCCTGTCCTTATCCAACTTGACATTTGTATATTATTGTATACCTACGTATTAGCTACTTTGATTTTGTTACTTTCTACCAAATGCAGATGTCATTATATAATTGCAGATAAGGACGGGTATTTAGCTGATACATACTTACAGTTACCATCACGCGAGCATTGATAAAAACGGGTGATAATAATATGCATTATTAGCAACCGTTTCCAAGTATTAGCAGTTGACAAATATAAAAAATAACTAAAACATTAATTTTATTTCTTTCTAACGATCAATGTTTTTGCAATCAGTTCAGTTTTGCTCAGGTCCAATAAAAACTCGCATGTCTAGACAATATTTTACTGTGAAAAAATTGTACTGGAGAAAGAGAAAGCCATGTTTCACGAACTAAACCTAATCTAACCCAACGAGCGTTTACACATTTCACAAAAAGTTTTAAATTAGTTACAGATTTGTATTTATTGCATTTAATACATTTAACATAATTCTAATACAAGATCTATGTAAATGATTACGGAAATCGTATTAAGTAATGTAATTATAATTACATCAGCGCAGACTGTAAACCGTATCCAGGTCCGGGCGGCATGGAGCAAAGAGTTGTCAACCCACAGGCAGGCTCCGCGGCGCATCTTCCACTTCTATGGCAAGAATTTAATATCCCAGTTAGGTAAAAACATAATTAAACATAATTTGTCAGCCTACGACGCTGGAGGTTCAGGTGTATTTATTTATCACAAATATTAAATTTGTTCCTTGGTCATGGTCTATATATTTAAGTACATTACGTATGTATTATCAATAGATAGATACATATACAGTAACAGATGTACAATGACGTTTAAATAGGTAGACACCCTGTGCGGAACAAGAATATCAAAAAACATGGCCCAATATGACATAAGCTGATTTTGTCCGTTTAACGATAATATCGCTTACTGCTTATTTACTTTAGGATACAAAACTCGTAGAAACTTGTGCTTAATGCCGTAAATATTAAGTGTCAAATCTGCACATTGAAGTCTTATTTAAGTAAAAACTTTTCAAACCTATGACTCTATTTTAATTATGATTAGACGTTTTCTGTCAGCTCCTGACGGTTGATATCTAAAATGAACAGAGAATGATGGGAGTAGCTTTATTGGTAATTTAAATAATTGTGACAGACGACGTATGTGAATCAGGAAGTAGAAAATATCAAAATAAATACGTATATAATGTACTTAGATATTATTTATTTTATGTTAATCCCTAAGTTTTCATTGTTCGTTTTATGCCATGTAAATTGTGGGTGGGAATAAAGTTTTTATCTATCTATCTATCTATCTATCTATATTTACAGCATAATATTTGTCATTATTAGCTTCTAAGTAGTTTTATTTATTTATCTTACATTGGTATGCTACTTATGCTAGTATTACATTGCAGTAGCTATAGTGAAACCAGGTCAATTAGGACCTGAGAACTTGGGATAATAATATTTTTCTACTGCTAAACAGATTTTTGACATTGACACAAATAATAACCAGCATAATAATTGGTCTGAAGACAAAGACTATTATCTATGCAACAAAAACGCGTAGTTCTCTTAACTAAATAAATGCTGGCCATACGACCATTTTAGAGAAAATAATGTGAAACTTAGCTAGACGAATTAACTTACGTTAAGGACAGGTTTAGCAGTTAGCTGCAGTAGCTGCAATTCGATGCACTCCTTTGCTGGTGGTATATATTTCAGATACCGGAAAATGAGCATACGACACTCGCGTGAATATTATTACTCAATGTCCAAATCGGGCTTCGCCACAGATGCGGGCGGTTGATCAAATGTTAAAATCAGGCCTCGCCACTGACGAGGGGATAGTAACAGTCGCTGAAGATTATGTGTGAATCTTAAATTAAAATACCTGATACTACAAATTCGCTGCTTATACAGGGTTACTTTTTCACCAGTACAAAAAATCAACATACGTAATAGTAGTCCAAGTTACAGAATACTAGCATTTTTTGTTACTACCCCTTTAGAACAAAAAAACTAAAATACCGATGTTTGAACTTATCCGCAAACCTAATAAGAAAATTGGACGCATTACGCATTATCAATGTACATAACTAGCAAAACACACGAACTGGCAACTGTTTTGTTTACAACGTCATCGCACGTGGCATGGCGGCTTAGAAAAACGGCGGTAATAATCAACTTATGATTATGACTTGGCAAAAAAATCTTACTTGATCCCAAATCTTCCTTCATACTTGCACTAAGGACAGAAACTTTCTTCATTGAGGCGTATTTAAACACTAGAAATCAACTTTATGCACAATGATTGGAATAAAAAAAACATACCTGATTAATGGGGTCCATTTCTCATGATGATGATGATGATGATGTCCTCTTCATCGGGTCCGATGACAGCGACTTCAAGTAGTTGGGCTCGTAGGACTTCTACGACGGTGAGCGCGAATATGACTCGCAAATCCCAATTTGTTGACAAATATCCGGTCACAGCGCGGGCAGTGGAGCTCACCACGGTCGTTGTAGGTGTAGGTGTAAGACGGCTTTGGGCGCGACTTGCGCTCCTCACATTTCTCATACTAATTAATTAATTCACATACTTAAGCAAGTGTTCAAAATGTTGGCCGTGGTTATCTAAACACACTCTTGCCCGTTTTTGAATGTTTCCTTCGATATTTCCCAACACAAGTCTGTAGTTCTCACTTTTAAGTTCATCAAATGCACTTATTATTAGATTTTTTAAGTCTTTTAAATTTTGGGCCTACCCTCACCCCACGAAAACAGTCACACGGGGTCCTGTTGACCTGGCTGCCCATAGCTATAACACTGGCATTTTCCAGGCGGGGCACACTTTCTTCAGCGTATAGCCGCTGGGCTGCCACTGTATTTTCCCCAATGAGAAAATAACTACGAACCATTTCGTATGAGCAATTTCCGACTGAAGGTAGTACGATGCGGCACGCGCGCTACGTCAACCGTGAGACTGACCGTCCGTGACCTAGTCACCTAGATTGAGGTAACTGCTATGTTGCCAACTCGTGCGCAGGTCGCTCACCCCTTTCCGCCGCCCTCTGCGTCCCGCACCCCGTTGACGTCTTATCATTAGTAGGCCCATTATTTTGCATTTGCATGAAGGATAAATTAATAATAAATGAAAAAAAAAATGTCAATTTTATTTGATAAATGTAATCTGTTATCGATACCAAATATGTGGGAAAATTTATTGTACCGGTGAAAAAGTAACCCTGTATATACAATTTTAGTAATCAATACAAATTATAATTATTTGCCGTAGCTGCATTTTTCAAATCGTCAGACGTTACTATAAATTGCTTTTGTAATTAAAAAATTACGTTTTCGGTACCATAAAATAAAAATATTATTGACCTAATACTGACTCCTGGCATTTTTGTTCCATGACATGTCATGTTATACTAACAAATTAAATTAACTAAAACCATGAAAATACGAGGAATACTCGTAAATTCTTTTATATTATGCATAAAATTTACCGATAGAAGTAAATGCCAACTTTTTTCCTGACTTTCGCATTGTTGTTTTTGCAGTTCTTCACGGCACATTTTGTCATATTGTTGACAGTCACTACTCGCGGCCCAAACACGACTAAGCAGGCAACTAGCCGCACTGTCATACTTTGCAGCTTAATTTTTGTGCCACTTTTTCCGGCGGACTGTGTATCCCGTTATTATTGTATATCTATGCAGATGTAGGTACCAGGCGACGAATTATAATAAGATATCGTCGCCTGGTACCTACATCACAACCACAACCTTAAAATTGAGCTTGCCGTGGGACTGGGTCGATTTTAGTAAGATGTCCCAAGAATTTATTTTTATTTATTTATTTTATTGACGTCTAAAAATATAGACTTAAAAAGTAAGGCAAATGGCAGTAAAGAGCAATATACAGGGCGTTCCAAAATTATGACATGAAGGGGGAGTACCTTAAATATCGTAGATAGGATATTTTGCTGAAAAAAGACTTTATTTTATTATGAAAATTAAAAAATACTGCATTAAAAAAATCCAATAAAAAATTGCTTCTTCTAGGCATCGATCTTACTTTAATACGAAAAATATTTTTTTGTAATTTTATGATGTCATTCGAAATAATGGGTAAGAATAACAATTTTTCTTAAGAAACAAAGTATCTAAAACTAAAAGAATAACCAAACAACTTTGGTTCAAAATTCGAAAAAAATTGTAGTTGGTTCGATTTCGGGGTGAAGCAAGTAATTTTTTTTAAAACTTTGAATGCACTATTACTAAATTTTAAAAATAACAAAGTCTTCTTTCAGCAAAATACACTATCTAGGATATTTTAAGGTACTTTCCCTTCATGTCCCATAACTTTGGGACGCCCTGTATTTGCATTATTTGAATGATATAAAAAGATATTTGTAAACATTTATATAAAAATTAATAAATAGAAATAAATAAATATCTTGGGACATCTTACACAAATCAACCTACTCCCACGGTAAGCTCAATTAAGGCTTGTGATGTGGGTACCAGGCGACGATATATATAATAGATAGATACGTATAGATACTTATACTTCGTTTCTTTTAAGATTAGAATTATCTGTCAAACCGGTGAACAAAGAAGCAGTTGTCGTAAACCTTCCTTCTTCGATTTCGGCCGATAACACTGAATTTCTCGGAACCTATGTACATTCATATCATTTGATATTTACCGATAGCTGAACGCCTAGTTTTCACATTTATTATTAAATTGTTGGCAAAACCGTATTAAAAAAAATTAAAAGTGTTTTATAAGCAAGATGGCGGCAATTTAGAAAAAAGCTAAATATTGAAGGTTTTCGTTTAGTGTTTGGCGGTTTTTAACTAAGTATTTTTTTATAAATTTGTAACTCATATCGTACCGATTTTACATTTACTGAATTTAATGAAGTTTACAGTCTAAAATTTAACAATATTTGCATATTTAATCTAGCTTACATTATGTACTCCCAGTACTTTTAAAAGTCATGCATTTAAGGATTAAAACTATCGGTATAAAAGCGAACACGGGTCATAAAGACTGAGCAGATGACAATAGTAAGACAACCCTACCCATCGGCAACGTCGTTTAGTATTTGTCGCCATTATGGGCGGCTTTAATCTGGGACGCTCTAACGTAGTTTGAATTTGGTAACTAATTAGAAAATAAAACTCAGGTGACAATGATGACATACTCTACAGTTTTATTCACTGTCAGTGCAAGAGTCCGAGGACTCGGAACCACCAACGTTTATAATAAAATTTTCCACAGTGTAATCTATTATATTAACTAATTTAATTTAAAAAACTTATTTTCTTTTAAAATGTTGTATACCGTGCCAACGATATGCCAGCAGTTTCAGCAGTCGTTTTCACACGGTCCGATTTAGTGGGATATTCCTTTCTATGGCACATTACTAACACTAATTTGTAAATATTCACCACCACCCGCTTTTCACTGGCAGTCAGAGGATTTTGCTTTTGCCATTTCTTCTTTAGAGATGAAAAAACGTTTGCTGGAACTGGCTGCGACTTCATCAATTTTAAATGTGCACCAACAAACAAAATATCTAAAATTCTAAATAGATCAACAATTAATAACGAAATTGAATAAAAACGATAACATCAATCTTTAAGTAAGCTAACAGCAATAGAAAACACAACCGACTCAACCGACAAATCGAATAACAGATAGTGACAGTGACGTTTTAAAATTGTGTGAGAACTCTGCCTCTTTAGGTTTTTTAATGTACAACCTTTCCATGAAAAATTGCAAACGCAATTTATTAAAATTATTATCTTTTCATCTTAGAATAAAAATTAACTAACATTATGTTTCTTATCTGTTCACAACACTGAGTAATGTATGTATTAATATAGCATGATAATTAATACGTGATATTTAATAACTCGTATTCACTGTTCGATCCGCAGAATGTGCCTGTAAAAAAACCTTATATCTCGTTCTGCATAGGTCTTTCTAATGCTAAAAAAAACGAAGTATAGATACATACACAGCCACGACCAAGGAACAAACATTTCGCAGCTTTAAAAATAAACCGTCATAAATCAAAAAACGTGAATTTTGGGAAATCGAGTTTAAAGTTTGAGAAATTGGTCAATTTATTGTATTTGTTACTACATTGTGTTAATGTGTTAAAGTATTATATTAATTGCGTTATTCATAGTGTCTACTTGGATATTACGTTCAAACTAAAACGAAATCAGTGTGATAAATATAATAAATTGAGCTTAGAAAAAACCCTTGCCGAAATATGCCGTTTTATGATAAACTATTTTTTTAAATATGATTAATATAATGGCATAAATCAAAAAAATCGACGGTTGTTACTGTTAAAACGAAATAATCTGAAATAAATCATTTAGTTCTAAAAAATTTTTTGTCATAAAACGCGTTAACTTCGAATTTGCCTTTTTTTAAATACAAACTCTAAAATAACTTTCACTATTTTTTTATACAGTAAGGCGATATATCGAAATGTCTCTCATCATGAGCATCATTCCTATTCATGTATCGGATCATAATTGAAGTTAGCCTCTTTAGCACAACTTGAATCGCGTGATTTGAACGTAGCAACTCATGCCATCTCTCTCATTAACGCTATTTTGACGGGTCTGAGAAAGAAACCGGGTAAAGCTATGGAAAATATTGCGTTTTAGTACATTAACTCAATTTTTGACAATTTTGAGTTATGACGGTTTATTATTAAAGCTGCGATTTGTGATAAATAAATAAACAAAGAATGCCCTCGCCGGGATTCGAACCCGGAACCTCCAGCTTTGTAGGCAGGGTCACTACCAACTAGGCTACAGAGGCTGACTATTTGTGAGATATAATAACTATAATTATAATAAAACGGTAAATTCTTGTGTATTTAGTCACTACGGTCGACATGTTTCGAAGGGCCCAGGTCTCCATTATCAAGCACTGAGCCCGCGTTCACGCCGAACGAGAGCGCGTAGTGACTAAATACACGTGAGATTAACCGTTTAATTATATTTATAGTATAAAAAGAATTGTTCTATAAACGTAATATCAAGCTTGTACAGTCAGTGTCAAATACAGCTAATGAGACCAAATAGTTCGGAACTTACAACGTACTATTAATAGTGAATTGAACTCTTTGGCTGCTATACCTAATGTATTTGACACTGACTATACAGTCAGCGTCAAATACATTAGGTATAAAATTAGTGGCTGTACAGCCATGTTATTCCTGTTTTATTTCATAACTTACTGTGGTCCTGGCCGAGGTATTCCGCCATTCTTTATAGTCAAGATAATATTTTGAACATCACACACCGTAACATCTTCCTGAAAAAAAAACATACCTCGCACAAACTGCATGTATATTTTACCAACGCGGAAATGACGAAAAATATCACTTTCCCATATTAAAGCACTGGTCTCTGGGCTATAAACACGAACAAAAGATACGCACTCCCGTATAAATAAAAGAGACACGGCGATACTCGACCAGGACGACCCGTGCCTATACAGGGTGGAAAGGGACGACGTTCCTTCCCGCTACCGATCGAGTCTACCAGCCATTAAGATGAACTTTCAGTATGGGACCAACATCGAAAGCGTACATGGAAAATTGACTTTTCCATACTATTAACTGTAACGAATCACTTTGTATGGGGGATTCATTTTTTTTTTAATATTTTGAAGTTGGTCCCATACTGAAAGTTCATCGTAATGGTTGGTAGACTCGGTTGGTAGCGGGAAGGAACGTCGCCCCTTTCCACCCTGTATAATATGTCGAGATCACGTAACCACTATGCAGCGAAAAGTTTTTTTCTCGCAATTTAGGGGTTAGTTCCATACTTAAGGTTGTTCAGTATGAGTTATATATATATATATATATATATATATATACGGTATGAGCAAGGTTATTAGTTATACATGAACCGTGTATATTTACTAACCTTGTTATCACAAGGCATTATGAAAAGTTAGTCATTATTTTTAACCACCGTCATTTTTAAAACAAAGTTCTATTGATACACGCACTTGACTGCGACTGAAAAAACCCTTGCCGAAATATGCCGTTTTATGATAAACTATTTTTTTAAATATGATTAATATAATGGCATAAATCAAAAAAATCGACGGTTGTTACTGTTAAACCATTTACATTTGCACTGTTCGTGGTTAGAGCCCACTAACTGGAAATAAACCGGTTTGAAGTGACAAAAATATATGGACTTAACCGGTTAACTTCAGGTGGTTAAATCTAGGTCGTGCAAGTGGGCCTTAGCAATAACGTTAACCCTTACGTAATAATCATCTTCAACCACCAGAACTGGAGCATTTACGCATGCGCCTTGACACTCGACTATGTCCACACCGAAAGTCCCATCCTTGGACACGTGGCCCGCCTTGCACTGGCACACCTCTTCCACTGCGTGCAGGATTATATCTGACCCCATGATCATGCACGGTGTTGTGGTGCAAACCTTGACGTGGTACTTGCCTTTAAAGGATCTTAAAAAAATTTTTAAATAAGGGCACGGTTCTTTTGAGCGTTAATTCATAAGCTTCTTCTAACTTAGGAAGCCGATAAGTACTCTTTTTAGTAGAAATAGTGCCTGTTTTACGCGCTACTGCGAGAAGTGGCTCATTTTACGTCAGGTCCAAAACTTCGGAGGGCCATTTGTACTAAAAAACGTCGTACGAGACACGTGCAAAAAGGAAATTCATGTTTTTCGCACTTGTGTCGTAATGTACTATTTTATAGTCGTCATCGTCATATAGACATATTTAAAGGACCGAAAAGGACGAACGATAAATATCGGCTTGCTACTTTAGGAGCCGTTTACGAATAAAAGGGGTTTAATACCACATCCCACTTTTAACTTTAATATTAGAAATAGAAATAGAGAAAAAAATATCTTTATTCGTAACATACACAAAAATCACAATATACTGCAACGAAAAATATTTTTATAAATAAAAGCGTGTATGCTACGAAATGGCCTCATCTCAGCATTGACAAAGGGAAATAGCGATTATTTTTAAATCGTTCCGAAATTTTTCTACATAAGCAAATGTTTTGACTACCCAATATTATACAAGTAAACATTTTCCTCGACTTTCATTCACACTATTGACAACACTCAAAGCCAGTGATTTTCTACGTGATGGATAAAATGAGCATCTACCTTTTTTACTTTTATATTAATTGCAGCATTTATTTCAAATTTTCTAGTCTCCTAAATGCGTCCAAACGCATAGATAATAAAAATAAGAAAGGTCTATGTCCAGCAGCAGACTGAGAAAAGCTGATGATGTATGTGTATGATATAACGGAAGAACAGTGCTGGATTTGCCAAATTTATGCTGAATGTGTTCTTTTATTGTTAATTTTTATCTCTTAATAGATTTTTTTACAAAAATGTTTTTCTTTATTTATATCTGATGCGTTAAATCTTCCAGAACAATTTCTTGTAACTCAATTACATAAATGAAACATACCTTTTGACCATAGTATAAAAAGTAGCATATTCATAAACCCTCATTCGCGGCACGCCCAGTATTTCGGCCACTCTATGCATGCCAGATATTGGCACCCAACCCATTTGCCGCTGTACGAGATCCAGCGCCGCGCCGAGGGCCGACCGCTGCGAACCTTCTGGATAGTTCTTGATTATCGAACATAGTCTCTGAACAAGAACAATTTCATGTTTTAATCGACTTCAAACAAGGTATAGGCTATGAATTCGACAGTTTTATTTTTATGTACTCGATAATTCCGAGAATCGTGAACCAACATATTTTATTTTTATTTAGATATATATCTTTAATAATTATTAAGCCTTGACGTGGCCGTGTGGTGACGGTAGTAAGAATACATTTGTCACAACCCGAACTCTTCCCGCGGGTGTCATAAGTGCCGACTAAGGGATTAAAGTGTCACCAACCATCCTTTGATACAAGATTGATGATGGGCAGCAGCGTCATCAAAGTAGACACATTACTGCGATCGCCAATCCGTTTGCCCAGCGTGGTGATTACATTTACCTCCTAATGCGTATATACGCATAGTATAGTTAATAGGAGAGGCCTACGTCCAGCAGTGGACTGAGATAGGCTGATGAAGTAAGTGAAGAAGCCTTGACGTGACACTAAAGTTAAAAATGTTAAAAGCTTCTTCAGCAAAGACCATAGAAACAAATATATTATTTCACATGCTCAATGTTTCACATTCTAAAGCTTCTCAAACCGCATCAATGCACTTTCAAAAGTGCACGATAAGTCTAAGAAATACAATACACGTTTAGATAAATCCTGCTCACAGTAATATTGGCCTCGGTGAACTCGAAAGGTGTGTTTTCGTTGTTATCGCCGGTATCCCTGTGAACCACCAGTTCGTCGCTACTCAGTCTCGCCGTTCGTGAAATTTTACGAAAATACGCCAACTGAAATAAAATAAGAGAGAAATATAATGTGATTCAGCTTGTTTGTTGCAAGGAAACAGAAAATTTCATCATTATGAAAATATATTAACTTGGCGATCGGTTATTGGTTAAACTCAAAATCAAATACACTTTAATGCAAAGCATTCGTAAAACGCCTCATTTAATAAATATGTACTACGTCGGTAATGTATGTAATATTCCTATGCAAATACATCGTAATTGAGTTTATTTATTCAGTTCAACAAACTGTTTTACAGAATAAACATTGTTTCAATCTTCCTTACATTGGGTAGCACGTATTTCTTCAATTTAAACATTATAAGACGTAAGATAAGTTATTACAATTTGTTTTTGAAACTGAAAACTAAATTATCTCAATCTTAAATGACATTGATGCTGTAAACACGTTTGTTTTTTTTTTCTGGCCAGTCCAGTCTTTACCTGGACGAAAAAGAAGATCGTTTTCTTGGTTATTTTTCGCTTATTACCAGATTTTGTGGACCGTTACTTTGATTTGAGATAATAAAATAAAATAAAATACAGAATCAAAAATTATTTGCATGATATAAACTGTGAAATGGGGGGGGGGGGGGGTATTGTATGTAGGTATATGCAAAGAGAATAAAATCACTACGTTTTAAGAGACGGCACTCTCGAACAAGCCTAAAACCGAATCATGAAGGCATTTTGTGCCAACATACAGAATACATGTCAATACTACCAACCTAAAAAAGCGAAACTAGAGCTCGACACTCACTACACTTACTGTTTATCGATATCGATAAAAGTGCAATAATTTTTGCTGCACCTACCGTAGTATTGAATTCATGTTACCATAGAATAATGAAAGGGTAAAATAAAATAAGGCTATAACACAAAAATATTTTTTCCACTCACTAGCTCGTAAAGCGCTCGTTTATCCTTTAATACGAGCTGGTAAAAACGCTTTTTACACACTTGTGAATAAAGTAATTTGACATTTCTCTAATTCCTATAGCCCTCTACTGCCTAGTATAAGTGGATCTGTATGACCGTAGTAAACATGCGCAATCGGAGCTCACATGTTAAATTGGTCGTTTCTCATGTGACTTTGTAAGCCATTGGCAATATTTAAATTCCATAAGTAACTCTTTTCTACGATACGTTTCGACATTGAGTTTTCAATAGTTTCTTTAAGTTAATTTACATTTGGATGAGATTTGTAATCATATTTCCTCGCGATAGTGAGGGGAAAAAAGTTGTATTACACTTGGCGGCAAAGTTTGTTCAACTCTCGTGCCTTGAGACCTTCGCAATGCTCAAGATTCCAGTTTTTGAACCACTCGCTACGCTCGTGGCTCAATTTTGGAATCTTTCGCTAGCTCAGGTCTCAATATTGGCACGACAGTTAAACAACAACTTTGCCCCCTTGTATAATAAATAACTATTATTGTATAGGTATTTTTATTTAATTTTCTTAGTATTATGTTATGTTACGGAGGGAAGCTCGACCGGACCGAGCGGGCTGTCGAGCATCCAATATGGTCATTCACCCCATTTCCCTTAGCTGGAGCTGCAGGTTAGTGTTCCGGTAGCGTTCGCCCAATACTTCCCTCTGGCCTTCCAATTTTCTTGCAGAACTGCAGGACGTCTCACAGGTCGACCTCCCTGAGTTCCTTCTCCTCCAGCTTATCCCTGCCAAACTCGTCATATCTCATTCCTGCGTACATGAGGCATTCAGCAAGAACATGCTGGCAAGTTTCGTCTCTTCCGCAATATGAATTTGTTTTCATTTAACCTTTGAATAGGTAAATACGCCAAATCCTCATTTCCTGTTAGCTTAACCCATAATTTACATCTGAAATAAAGCGATTATCGATAAATTTTGTTGCACTCTATTTGTGCATTAGCTTGCCTTATTTAGACGTTTGCAATTGAAATTATTTCTTATTTAATTAGTAACTGTTATCCTTTGCAGTTACTAATTATATATTCAATAATGAAATGAAAATATAATTGCTATGCGATACAAATATTTGAATCGCACTATTTATAATTACATTACGAATGCAAATACGAATGGTTAATTCACAAAACTACACACATGTATCCGGCAACAAATATTGATTAAGATTTTCAGTTACTTTTACCTTAATAAGGTTCGAAATCTTACAATTCAAGTCAAAACTAAATTACCGGTGAAACGTAATGTCTTTATTTTGTTCATTCAGGTAACCCTGGCGGTTATTACACCCTGGAACCACACAAGTCATCACTTTTATCACATTCCGTGCACTTATCGAACAGAAATATACATGAAAAGCTTTATTTAAATCACTTTTACTATTTGCGGTTTAGGTGCACTAGTATACCCAAACAAAGATCGTTGACAGGCATTGCCGGCGTCACCCACAGATAATAATAGACTCGGTCTGTAAATTTATATGTCTATGGTGTAAAACACAAGATATGCTAGACATCCTGTATTGACAGCAACCTCGCAGCCTTCTCGAGCATAGACATATTAATTTAATCTGTGTTCTCGAGGCTATCTGTTTCTTTTTAATATAAGTTATCGAAAAAAGATGATGAGCCGTGAGAAACCCGCGTAGGGGAGACCAGGTATGAACGTAACAATTTTCAGTTTTTGATTTTTATAATCTTCATACATCGAATAGTTTTACAGAAAAATGGCTCACAGTGAATGATGGAATTTGTTGCAATTATCCCTAGCCCCAGGGCTGGTTGTAACAGTGCATAGAGATAATAAAAACAAAGTAAATAACTATAAAATAATCAATATAATTATGTGTAATTAATATTTTTAACCGACTTCAAAAAGGAGGAGGTTAACAATTCGTCGAAATCTTTTTTTTTTTTTTATGTATGTTCCCCGATTACTCGAAGACGCGTGGACCGATTTCAAATATTCTTTTTTTGTTTGAAAGTGTATACCTTCTAGTTGGTCCCATTGTCACCGAATCCAGATCTGATGATGGGATCCTGGAGAAATCGAGGGAACTCTTCAAATATTGTAGGCACACATGACATTTTTCATTTATTTTCGAAGACTAATCAAGTATTTGCATCTAGTCATGAACATCTTAAG
This sequence comes from Thaumatotibia leucotreta, assembly GCA_025490895.1. Lineage (NCBI taxonomy): Eukaryota > Metazoa > Arthropoda > Insecta > Lepidoptera > Tortricidae > Thaumatotibia > Thaumatotibia leucotreta. The sequence continues at coordinate 26,128 of JALPQI010002407.1, forward strand.
TTGGTGATCTGATGATGGAAGGTACAACTCTTTAGCAATTAGGAGTTGGGGGATAATTCTTTAAGTATAACATATTTCGTGTATTTTGGAAGCTATTTGAGTATTTGCCTTTAGGTGGTCATCCTTTCATGTTGGTGAGCTGATGATGTAAGGTACAACTCCTTGGAGATTAGAAGTTGGGGGATAATTCTTTAAATATAACATATTTCATATATTTTGGAGGCTATTCGAGTATTTGCCTTTAGGTGGTCATAGTCTCATGTTGGTGATCTGATGAGGAAAGGAATAACTCCTTAACGATTAGGGGTTGGAGGATCATTCTTTGTATATATAACAAATGGCATACATTTTCGAGATCTATTCAAGTGTTTGCTTAGTAGTTATGACATGTCGGTTAGCGGTTAGTGATTCTTTAAATAATATTGGCATGCTAAGTCTGTTACCTTTGAAATTGTTTTTGTATTCATATAAGTTCGCCAGTTCAGGTTTTATGGCCTACTACAGTGCAGTACATTCTAATTATAAGTATTTAGAGCATACTGAATAACGATTTTATATTTATACTACTAAAAAGCAAAAAATAAAATATTTTAAAAATAAAAATAAAACCGCCTTCAAAAATTCGCCCGAACTAAAAAGTTAAAAATAATTTTGGTTCCTACTTCTTAGGATTTCCTACCCAAACCTTTAAACCTTTTACCCTATTCATTGAAATAAAACATTATGGCTAGGTACCCTACACATTTCTTAGAAGTCGGTGCCAAGCCAAATATGTTCATTTTGCGAGTACTTATATGTATTTGATAGAGCTTTGTAATATACTGTCACTCCGGTTATGCTTTCATGAAAATGACTGAGGCAGACCATTCTGTTGATAAAAGCGTAATCGGAGTGACAGTAAGTTACAAAGCTCTATCTAATATATACCTATGAACGTATTCGGCTTGGCACCGACTTCTAAGAAATCTGTAGGGTACCTAGCCATAATGTTTTATTTCAATGAATAGGGTAAAAGGTTTAAAGGTTTGGGTAGGAAATCCTAAGAAGTAGGAACCAAAATTATTTTTAACTTTTTAGTTCGGTCGAATTTTTGAAGGCGGTTTTATTTTTATTTTTAAAATATTTTATTAAGTTATCAACAGTCTTACAATATCACTATCTCAAAGACGAATATTAACAATGAATGAATGTAATTAACATTAGGTACTATATGAGACGAAATTATACCTATAGGATGTATAAGTGACGTGAGAGCAATCAACTTTCTGTCTTATTCTAAATGGCATATAAACAAATGCTTATGTGTAATCCAAGGAATTAAATGCTTCCTGCATTGTCCTTATTTCTGAGTACATACACTACTAAGCTAATCATACAATGTACCTACTATGATAAAAAAATGTGTTTTACTCTTCATTGACAGTGAAAATTTGTTTCCAGAAACAAATCCCGCCTTGGGTAGTGCCGCTGAACTTTCAAGTAAAGCTTTCCTTTACTTTACATGTCTATATAAGGTGATGTGAGCCAGTTGGTACGTCTTTGCTGCGTCCCTGTAGGGCATTTAAAAAAAGGATCACCTCAACTGCAGCTAAAGCTATAATTTCTATTTTGGTGGACTTCTGTCTGTTGTTATTTTGTGTATATTAGACATTCTGCAACAAAAGGGCACTAAGTATACGAGTTATTTAATAAACGCTAGCACATAGGTAAACCAATGAGCCTCCAATTTGGAAATCGGGATGAAAGTAACAAGTTGTTTCAATATTCCCTGGGTATCGAATTTCCAGAATCCCACAAACACGTAGCAAAAAAACATAAAAAGCATCATTAAAACATTGATTTGCAACCCTCAAACTGTAAATGATTAGTGACTTTACAACACCCGACTTTACCATGCAAAACGCAAGCGTTTACCATTAAAAATCTAGCTAAGATTGAAAAATCGTTAAAAACTTACTTTTGACGCATTTTTCTGAGACCATAGCACTACACCTACACGCATAACCTGCTGTCACAGCACCGTGGGTGTAACTGGGGTTAGGGGGGAATCGAAATGGCATCTAATGCCCTGAAGGACGTTCGGATAGATGACGTAGAAAAATTTTAAATGAATTTGTTACGTTCATCTCGCGTTACTTTTATACCTGGTCTCCCCTATTCATGTCAAATGCAAGATATGCGAAGGCCGTCCATATTTCATCAACCGTACAGTCTATTCATCCTTAGTTGTTTTATTTAGAGTGTGACCAATGAAATTTTTACTTCCATCATCGGCGGGAAATTAAAAAAATCTCAAGATGTTCACACTTTGTCTTAGAGGAAATAAAAATTTTGAAACCAGAACAGGCCCTTGGGGCTTATTTATCAAAAGCTTGTAACTTGTAATACAATCAGAAGTCCTTATCTAACTTATGGTGTCAAAAAGAGACTTCCACTTGTATTACAAGTTACAAGCTTTCGAGAAACGGGCCCCAGGTTTTAGATTTTCTGTTCACACATAAGAGGCTTAAAGAAATACTTGAAGTGACGTGCACTCGATTATAATGAACGAAAAACGGTTACGAGTATTTTTACACTACGGTATAAATAATATGATTGTACTTAAATTATAAATAGATTATCTTTTGTTGACTTGTCCCATTTATGAGATTCAGGATTTATTAAATTCAGTACCTATTCAGTAAATTTACTGGAAACATGTGAGATCTAAAACGTAAAGTATCAAACTGTTATCACCAATCAACTACTTTGCTTATTTTTTTATTATAAACAATTTGTGATACCGCAAGAAAATACTCTCAACTTTCTTACCCCAAAAAATACTGTTTTGTTCTAAAATGATTGCCTATATTGTCTATACCAAGATATACATATATTCTTTTATTCAAAAGTAATTAATTTTTAGGGGATTGCTATATCTTTAATCAAGGAAATAGCAGCTTATGTCACAAAACGTACACGTTTCCGTTTGAAAGTTGTTTACTAGATAAGATAACTAAGGATGAATGAGCTATAAAAAATCTGGTGTCGTAAATGACCTGTAAATGACTAATACTATGTAGGTAAGGATGGCATTGAAGGTAGACTACTATATCCATCAAATTATTCGTTACATTTAATTAAAAAATATTCCTATCCCTAAGAGTAAATTTATAAATAAATAAATAAATAAATAAATAAATATCTTGGGACATCTTACACAAATCAACCTAGTACCACGGTAAGCTCAATTAAGGCTTGTGTTGTGGGTACCAGGTGACGATATATATAATACATAGATACGTATAGATACTTAGATACATACACAGCCATGACCAAGGAACAAACATTTGTGATAAATAAATACACAAAGAATGCCCTCGCCGGGATTCGAACCCGGAACCTCCAGCTTCGTAGGCAGGGTCACTACCAACTAGGCTACAGAGGCTGACAAATTTATTGAATTATATTTCAACACGAACGATCACGTGCTACTAATAAATACCTATGTTTTCCATTATAGTTCATTGCGCTATGAATGCGTGCGAAAATAAAATCCTTTTTTCATACGATATAATTATACCTAAATTCATCCCAGCGATTAATAAACGTGGCCTATAATTCTTAGCGAAAATATGTTATAATGAAATTTCTAAATCCTAAATCGTATTTTCTCATTACGCGTATTATTGTTACAAGCAAACTAAATTAGAGGCCACTAAACACCGACAAATTTAAATACAACCCTTTATTTGTAAGACCGCTATCAAATTATTTTCAAAGCCGACCTAACTAATCTCTTTCAATTATTTTGAGTAAATTGGGTCCACAAGATTTCGCATAAAAGAATCCTGGAGCGGGTTGTCCGAGAGAGATAGGGTAATTTAATTAATATTCTACATAGCGCACGTTGTACATTCAGGACCCTTTATAGCTGTCTTGGCTCAACAGAAACAAGAATACCTATAGGTATTTTTATATTTGTACTATGTGAGATTATGAAATCATTCGAAGATAAAATTGAGCTTAGAGTGCAGCTCCACTTCGCTCCACATTCGGGGTGACTTCACAATGTTGATAAAAAAGTATAACACATGAATCTATAAATGATTTTGATAATACTATGAGGCCAAATATGAAAACATGAAAAAAAAATTAAATATGAAAATTTACAAAAGTTACGTTGACATCAATGTAATACGGAAGAGTCGTTACTCGTAATAAAAGTGTTGTATTAGGTAAGTGTTTTAGTGTCTTGTGTTATCATTTTGAAATCATCGTAAAATATAGTTTTTTTTTTTTTCAAACATTTATATTTTTAACATGAAGACTTTAATATTTTCTTCTGTTACCGCGAGGATTGCACATGCAATAAAATGAAAACGGTTAAACTCACGTATATTAACTAACTTTAACTTAATTTTGACGTTTCGAACACTTTACAGGGTTCAGTCATCCGCAGACCACGAACCCTGTAAAGTGTTCGAAACGTCGGAATGAAGTTTAAAGTTAGTTAATATACGCGAGTTTATCCGTTCTCATAGTTTTTATTTCATGAAGACTTTAATTAGAGTCTGAGCAAAAAGTGATGGTGTCTGGGAAAAATTAAAGTTGAAATAATTATTTATTTGTTGTAGTCGACGTTAATTTTATCACACTTATTCGGTAAGGCCGAATTATAGTCATACGTGGGCTGTAGGTCCGTCTAGCCTAGCCTAGGTCTCCATTAACAAGCACTGAGCCCGTGCTTACGCGTCACGCGTCCACAAATCCACTGCTAAACATAAACTTACGTATTATTTTACCAACCGAGATTTATACAAACAGCGACGCACCTATCTTGTAAAACAGTTTAACAATAGCAATTTCGATAAAAACTAGAATACCCGCAGTAGCTTAGTAATAAAATCTGCGTAAAAATACAAGGGTGTATCTGGTAAATAAAATGCAAAATAAATTATCCGGCCAAATAAAGCGGCATCCGTTGCGGAAAAGGCGGTGGCTGCGACACACTGCCTCCATCTCGAATCACATCACTACACGACACGATATTGGTAACCGAGATTCTGTACGGTACACAATGCGAGCTAGATTTTTGTGATCCCGATAAAGGAGATTTAAGTGTTTGAGCCTACGCTTAAACCCATATGAGATTAGCCTTCTATGTCCATAACTATGTATACGTCATATCTGTGCGTTAGAAGAGTACCTAACCATGACGTCACTATAGCTGTCTCTTTCTAGCCCCACATGAGCGGCGCGCGGTGGCAAGTTGCTTCAGTACGCTTTTCTATGTCCGAGCGAGCGCACGCGTTCGCTAATACTTAAGTAGTTAAACTTAACTGTTCATCGTCGTCTCGAAATAATCGAACGTCGTCTCGACCAGTACGGTGCTTCGCTTTGAAACCAGTGATATAAATACCACAAGTAAGTACCTACCAAGAAAGTGAAGAGTGTTCTGCTTTTGTCTTAACGACGACATAAACCAGACTATGCTTTCCGCTCGGCGCCCAGAGCCCCAGCGACGAGTCAAGCACGATGCAATGCACGGTGTATTGACGAGGCACAAATATATCGCCTCGAAGCATAATAGCCACACAAGGCTCCGCGTTGGCAATCAGTCGGTCACCTAGACCGTAAAGGAACTGGCGCCTCATACGCCTACGTCGTTTCAACCACTTTGGGTCTGTCGTCTCAATTAACATTGAGCGTCGTCTCAGAACACGTGGCCTCTGTCGCCTCGAATGACGTTATTGTCGTCTCAAATTCACATGAGATGTCGCCTCAAATTTTATCGAGTGTCGTCTCGAATTCCACCGAGTGTCGTCTCGAATTCTTTCGAGTGTCGCCTCAAATTTTATCGAGCGTTGCCTCGAATACTATCATCGAACGTCGTCTCAAAACACGTTTAACATGTCGCCTCAAATGGCGTTGGGTGTTGTCTCAAAAACTGCATGGCCTGTCGCCTCGAATGGCTGCCTGTTGCCTCAATCGGCATAAAACTTTGACTTGGAATACAACTGAGGCCATTTCAAAATGTACAATCTGTCGCCTCAAGATTGTCTTTGAGCATCGTCTCAAACACATGGACTGTCGTCTCAAATCATAATGGGTGTTGTCAACAATGATTAGACTCGTCGTCTTAGATGCTAATCTGACTAACTAAGACTGCATTACTAAGCTCATGCGCTTCTTCCAGATCATGTCAACGCTGACTACAATGGGAGAACTGGCAGCGAAGCCTCCAGAAGACAACAGAGAAGCTTTCCGCACAATAGTCGATATTATGGATCGTCACTTCCCACATGATTGGCGAGAGTGGGGGATTAATAACTACTCGTTTCGAGAACTTTTCGGCGAAGAACTCTCAACGACAATGGAAGTTAAGCTCAGGTTCGCGCTACCTACTCTGGACCTGGCACGAGCATTTAACCCAGAAGCCACATCCTTACCGGAGCGAACTTACAGAGCGATTCGACATATACTGATTAGCTGGCCCTTAGGTCGGGCCCTCGTATATGCCCCGCACAAGATAGCGGAGAAAATCCACGAACCATCGTACGATGAATTCATGAATACCGTAAAGGCAATGAAACCAACCATGATGAGGCGAAGGGCAGCTTCGGTAGAGCTGTCAGAGAACACATCCCCTTCAGCAGGCACTAGTCGGAAAAGACCTCGAGAGGCCCCAGCACCTCACGCCGCAGCTGGCGAACACCACGCTAGGCAAGTCAGTGAGCCGCCACCCAACATAATCGAAGGTAGCAGCACACACCTACTGGCGTCTGTTTTAGGACAACAAACTGAACTCTTTAATAGAATGATCAGCATGCAAGCTGAACAGAACAAAAACATCAAGAGATTAGTCCAGAGTGCTGCCAATGCAATCCCTAAAGCTGCGCAACAAGCGGATTTGGACAGCTCGTTCGAGTCTCAGCCAGATAGCACAGATTCTAGAGGGGAGGACGAGATAACTCCTGATAGCTACCCCGATTCTGACAGACAAAACAACCGGGAAGAGGAGCTCCGAGCGAAAATAGCTGAAGCACAACGCGAGCTGGCAGAATTGCAGAGTGAAGAACTCACGTTCGATTTCACTCCTACAACAACCGAACGTGAGCCTAAAATCGCTAAGGCTGATGCAAAAGCTGTAGAAGTTGGCCGAGACTGCCAGAGACTGGGTCAGAGCGGTTGGCATAATGTACGCTTTGCTGACATACAGAAGCAGTTTCAAGCCACTCCAGTCTTCACATCCCTTAAAGCAAACAATCTGCTTGCAAGCGTTACACCAAAGTATAGAGCCGCTGAACTTCTGGAAAGAACCGACCTAACTCTAGGTGCCATAACGCACGGACTAATACAACACCGTTTAATTTTTCAAAACCTATTGGACAGCTTGCCAGTCGACGTTAGAAAGCGAGTGGGCAAAGACTTTGTAGAAGCCGACTCTTCATTCAGGCAAAGTACAGATGCGCTGATCCAATATACATGCGGACGACGTGCAGAAGTTATCAGAGAGAGGAGAGAATTGTACAAGCCACGAAGTGCAGCACTAAAAGGCATATTAAGAGATATTCCTCCCTCGGATACCCACCTTTTCGAGGAGAAAGCTTTCACTGAGGCTGTAAAGGAACAGGGAGGAATCAACAAGTTCTTCTCTCTGAAACGGAAAAGACCATTTCTGTCAAATGGGAAATCTGATGAAACAAATCAGAAGGAGATTAGGGATCACCCACGTAAAACTTACCCTAAAGCACGGCCGGGAAACAAAGACTGGCGTAGAACGCCAAAAACTAACAAGCCATTTCATCCGTCAAGAGATGAAAAACGCAAGCCTTTCAACCGGGGGGGTAAACAATGGAAGGAAGGGGGAAAATGACTCCTTCATAGCGGGTCGCCTCTCGAACCACGTAGCCAAATGGAGAGACGCACCCGTTCCCATATTAAAGATGCTGAAAGGCTACAGAATACCATTCCAAAATGTACCTCCATTAGTAAAATTCGCCGCATCAACCACAAGGAAATTTCAAACCAAGGTCTCCCCCGCAATGTCGTCACAAATAAGGAAGCTTATGGAAGTAGGTGCAATTCAACGCAGTACAAAAGAATCCGGCTTCCTATCCACGATGTTCCTCAGGGAAAAGTCAAACGGAGAATATCGCCCAATCTTCAACCTAAAAAGATTGAACGACTATGTGGCAACGCCAAGATTTCGCCTAATAAATCACCATCAAATCCCGTTACACATACGAAGGTACGACTATATGATGAAGCTAGACATAACACAAGCATATTTCCACGTGCCAGTCTGCGAAAACCATCGCCGATATCTGTCCCTATCTTATCAGGGTGCAACCTACGAGATGACCTGCCTCCCATTCGGATTGGCCAGCGCGCCCGCAGCATTTGCGAAGATTACGAACTGGGTCGCGCAGCAGCTTCGGGAAAAAGGTCTCCAAGTTCTGGTTTACCTGGACGACTTCCTGATCATACACCAGGAGAAGTCTGCTCTCGAGGAGCAAATGGCGTTTGCAACGAGCTTTCTAAGGGACTTGGGATGGCATGTCAATCAGGACAAGTCCTCCTTAAAAGCTTCAACCGAAGTAGAGTATCTGGGCATCACCTGGAACACAGAAAGAGATACGAAGTATCTATCACGCGAAAAGGCGACTCAACTACAAGGCTCCATTCAGAAGCTATTAGCAAAGGGCCGGTGGAGTTGGCGAGACGCCAAAGTGATACTAGGCAAGCTGAACTTCGCATCTTTTGCAGTCCCCCTAGGTCGCCTTCACTGTCGTCCAGTACAGAGAGCATCTCGGACACTTCCACTGACCTCTCCGAATCAGAAGTTTCCTATACGAGAAACCGTGAGAACGGAGCTGATTTGGTGGATGGAAAACGTTTTCCGGGAATCTCCAATCCATCACGAGAACCCATCGGTATTCGTAACAACAGATGCTGCAGACCTCGGATGGGGTGCCATTGTCAACAGTCGTCGCCTGGACGGCAAGTGGACCAGAGAACAGAGGAAATGGCACAGCAACATGAAAGAGCTCTGGACGGTACACAATGTTCTTCACCAGCTAAGAAAACAAGTACAGGGGAAAACCATCATGCTGCAATCAGACAACCGTACGACGGTTGCCTATCTGAACAAGGAAGGCGGCACAAAGTCCGCGAGACTCTTGGCAGCCGCGACGAAAATTCTTCTGCTTTGCCAGAAATTGCAATGCCACTTGGTTGCTCGGCATATTCCGGGAATTTGCAATGGAATCGCAGACAGCTTGTCGAGAGACATAGCGTTACCCGAATGGCACCTGATGATACAGGCACGGAAATGGATATTCGAGGAGTTTGGGACCCCAGAAATCGATCTATTTGCATCGGCGAGGTCGGCTGTTGTTACAGTATATGTGAGCGAGAACATCAGCGACAGGAACAGCCAGTTTACGGATGCATTCAGCAAAGAATGGCATTACAGACTTGGATGGATATTTCCACCTCCAGCTCTGATTCCGAGGGTACTAAGTCACCTCGAAACTTCGTCGGGACAATACATCATCATCGCTCCGATGTGGGACAGGGCGTTCTGGATCCCAGACCTGAACAGGAGACTAATAAAGCCAGCTATCCGGATCCCAGAACCCCACCGAAACCTGATAGACCTTCGGACGAACCTCCCCCCGCCAGGGATAGACCAACTACAATTGGGGGCCTGGTTGGTTCGGGCTGGACCGATCACGTCACAAACTGGAACCAGCAGGAAATAAGTATACTGGAGTCATCATGGCGAAAGTCAACGCTCAATACTTACAAACCGGTCTGGAAAAGATGGTTAGCGTGGGCAAAAGAACAAGATATGCCGCCAAATGACCCTTCTCCAGAAAGCTTAGCTAGGTACCTATGTTATCTGCATAAAAATGTACATTTAGCTCCAAGAACGATAGCGCTGCATAAATCAGTGGTCGCGAACTTCGCAAGCCCGGGTAGATCACACGAGCTCAGCTCCCACAGCTTGGTAAAGCAAGTTCTTAAAGGCATATTTGCGAACAACCCCCCAGTCAAAAAATGCCTTACATGGAAGATGGAGGACCTTTTAGATTTCCTCAAAATCTACCCGCTGGATGAGAAAAATCTTTTTGCAATCTCCAGACATACTGCGGTTCTACTTTTGCTAGCATCAGGTAGAAGAGTTCACGACCTAACCTTACTGGCAATCGACAGTGACGGGCTTGAGGACAAAGGCGATGAGATTATTTTTTGGCCGAAATTCGGCTCCAAAACCGATTCGCATTCCTATCGTCAATCAGGCTGGCTCCTAAGGAAAGGATTACAGGGTTCAGATGCTCGATTCGATTTAACTTGGTGCATACGTCAACTCATCTCATCCTCTAGAATTAGACGTGATGCAAAAAACCTAAACAGCCTATTTATATCCACAAGAGGAACAACTGCAAATGCCTCTCGTACAGTAATTGTGGGCTGGATAAAAACCCTATTTAAGGAAGCAGGTATTTCTTCAACAGCGGGCAGTTTCAGAGCAGCAGTCGCGACACACAACTGGACTAGCAACTTGTATAGTATTGACGAGATCCTGAAAAGGGGAAACTGGAGATCGAAGAATACGTTTTATCACCATTATTTCCGGGAAGTCAAGGCCCCTCCGGGGCGAAACGACAATGTTTTAAGAGATAACTTCGTAGCATTGTGATCGGTTTCCCTTCTTTCACATCATATAAGACTTAGGCGCTGACTATTGTTGATTTTAGCGCAAACTTATTGTTGATTATGACTTTTCGTTGATTTAAGTTCAGATTCATGGTGGTTGAATAGACAAATTATTAATCAATTCGATATTTTATTTTTACATCATTAGTTTATTTCACAGTACGCTTTTGTGATACACTAGCCCCTTATGAGGTACTAGCGGCGCCGGCAGATAATAAACACGTCTCATATGGGTTTAAGCGTAGGCTCAAACACTTAAATAGAACCGTTTTTCCCCCGAAGGGTATAAAACGGATATTTAAGTTTTAGCCGTAGCTTAAACCCACCTTAAGGGCCTTACCGGCTAAATGTACTGAAGCAACTTGCCACCGCGCGCCGCTCATGTGGGGCTAGAAAGAGACAGCTATAGTGACGTCATGGTTAGGTACTCTTCTAACGCACAGATATGACGTATACATAGTTATGGACATAGAAGGCTAATCTCATATGGGTTTAAGCTACGGCTAAAACTTAAATATCCGTTTTATACCCTTCGGGGGAAAAACGGTTCTATTTTATTTATTTATTCGCTTGTATTAGTTCTAAGTTTGAAAAGTATTTAACAATTTTAAAAAAAAGTGCATTTCTGTCAACCCTAAGGTTTTGGTACCCACCCAGTATAGGAAAGCGAGCTATTGTGTCCCAAACCCAGGAAGATTTTAGAAAATTCCTTAAGGGTCGAATTTTTCTGATGATGTGTATGTGAACCTACAAGGTGCTAGATAGGTACTATAACTACTTAGAACTACTACTTCTGAAAGTTGAACTTAATTCTGAATAAATCCTTTCCAAAACCTCACTAGCAGCGGGAATGCAAAAAAAATGTGGTCACCCTGTTTTATATAATCAATAAATTAATACAATCAGAAAATTATAGCCTCAAATGATAATTATTTGTTTTACAAGGGTGCACAGTAATTATTTATCTATCTCCTCGTGCTAAAACTCGTATTGAACCCAAAGCAAGCAAGGTACATTTTAGGCATTGGAAGGGTTTTCAATTTGTTCTCCGGAGTGAAATACCATTTTTTCAGTACTATAAAGTGACTACTACAAACTTTGAAGCAGAAAATACAGTAGACCATCACAAATGTAATCCAAATGGAAACTATTAAAAATCTATTTATCATCAAAATCAAATTAAAGATAATTATATTAGCCACCGTGCACGGAAAAAATCAATTTAAGTAGGTAGGTATATGAAAATATTTTTCCCTCTAAAAAATAAAATATTTTATCCAAAGAATAAAGGCGTGTTCGAGATAGTGAAGTAAAGATAATAAACGTACAGAAGTAGTGCACAATATTTATTCATTATTTTCGTTTTAATTACGACGAACGACGTAAATACTTACATAAATAAGATACAACACACGATATCGGCATGCAAATACTTTTACTTACCTTTTTTGATAACACTTCGTTGGCAAACAAGCATATGGCCCGCCAAACGGGAAGTTACTACGGTAGGTCTATGTATGTAGATATGCTTACTATTGCAGAGTAGACGTTCATTGCCGACCCTTAAAAGCTTTAAAGTAAGAAGGAACGCTTTTATGAATGGGGAAAGACAAATGTCGTCCTTCTTGGTAGAAGAAAAGGTAGCAATTTTGTATTACCCCTTTAAAAAAGCCGTTTCATCTTAGCCCAATGCACTATTTGCATTGACAACATTATATGAGGCTACTTAAAAATAATAAGGGAGGTGTTTTCAAGGATCAAAAAGTTGTTACCGGGCGCAGCCAATATTAACGGATATTGGGAAAAGATGGTAAAAGATGGCAGTTGCCGTATCAAGTAGGCACTAATATTCCTTGGATGCAATATCGGGGTTCATTGCCATAAAACCGCTCGAGGCGAGCATCTTGGGTACGTTATTGACCTCATAGAATTTTCCTGAGGAAGCAGATATCTAAGGCAATTTCAACATCGTAAATGATGTCTATCGCTGTAACCCACTGACCTTTTTGCCTGTATGTGAATATTTGTCAAATAACGTTAGGAGGGATATTACGTGTCATATAAATAGACTACGTCTCTAAACTTCATATTGTTATGTTCGGTGCGTAGCTGCGTAGATAAAGAATACAACGAATACACATACAACAAATGAAGTAAAAAAATAACTATACTTAAGGAATAGTATGTCATCAGTATGATGACATAGTTAATCGAAAAAAAACTGTAAGTATGCTAACTAAATTGCTCATCCGACATACTATTTTTTTTGTTTAATTTCAGTTTACCTCAAGTTACGGTGCGTCGGATATTAGTTTTGGTTTCATGTTATTTCCAATTTGATTTCTTCCTCAACAAACATGAAAAACGAAAATCATATTTTAGAACTGGTTTAGGACAAGCAGTTAATTGCATACATAATATCATAATATGTTATGTATGTATGTAGGTATACTAAAAGTTGTAAGGTAAACTAAAAAAGTAAAAGCTAATCAATGGTTTTGGTTCAGTACCTTCACTGTATTAAAATTGTTCATAAAAATACCCTTAACACAAAGGCGAATTCATTAATACAAGGACACGATTTTATCACAAAATCAAATTTAGCTGTTGCCGTAATAAAATTATTTAATCTAAATTATTCTCGCCCAACAGTAAAAATAACGCAAATCAACACTAAGCCGTCCGTTTTGATAGAACCCTAAAAACGTCGTTAAATTTTCATGGACAAATTTAATTTCTTGTTGACTGCGGCGCCGAGCGCTCGTTAGATTGAAACGAATTTTCAATCAAGCTCACAAATATAGCCCAGAAGCAGTGTGAAATCATAGCAATTTCATTAAGTAAATCTGTTAATTGAACACGCATGCACACGTGGCAGTTTAATTAATAAAAGGATATGAATTTTGAAGTAACTATTCTATAACAACATACCTTTCAAATTTATATTTAAAGTAAGGTAATTTCTAATTACGATAATGAAATTGCTTTACCTAGTCACTTTTATCACCAGGTAGTCAGAAACAGTGACAAGAGTGGCGTGACACAAAAAGCTGTGCAACGTTCCAAATGATAATTCGAACGTTCTGGAAACGACGTTTGTACAGAGCCTGGTGGATAACATCGGACAGTCGGACGTCGGACCGTGTCCTTACCATAAGTTGACGGGAGTGAGCTCAACGACTCCGTTCCTGGGGTATAGGCTTGGGGCAGGAGGGGGTGTGTTTTTCATTGTTACGTGTAGATAACACACGTCACACATAATGTTTCATCACATGTTACCCCTCCCGCGCCGCTCCAATACTGCAGACATAGACTCGGTTAAGCAAGGCCTGTAACTAGTATCGTTTTCTTTAACAGCCTCTCAACATCGTCCCCAAATGACGGTGCAACGACCGTCCCACCTTCGTGGGATGCGATCCGGCCACAGCTGCAGTAGCGGAAACGCGAGAGCAGCCACACATACTCCAGGAGGAGTATCTTTTGTATATTCAGTTCTGTAACTAGTATCGACTGAGATTACACAGTTGGTACTAGTTACGTACAGGCCTCGCTGTAATAAACTATTATTTCCTTTCCCGTTTCCTCGCATCGATGTATCAAATACAAATGGTATGTTTCTTCAAGCGGCCAGCTCGTGGTAAGGACAAAGGACTCCGACCGTCGGCCGTGTTTTCGAGCGATGATGCCTGCGCCAACACTGCAGCTATACTTAGCAGAGTTTATGTAATGAATGAATCGGGCAAATGTCACCTGTGACTAAGTATTAACCGTTATTGATTAGACAGAAATGCAAGTTGTAAATGGAGGTCCATAGGCCGAATCCTGGTAAGAACATTTTTTTTGTTCATTCGTATCTAAATACCTATCTATTAGTGCATAAAAGTACTGTGAGAGCTGTGTAGAATTATATAAAAGAAACTAACTACATATGTCATCGCTTAGTACATTTGCGTGCTCATAGCTTGCAACGTAATATTTATTTGAAGGTAGATCGTCGGTTGATTTGTTTTGGGTCCAGTTGTTAGGCAAACCTCAGCATTTGAAGTAATATCATATTTCCACTTCAAAGCCATTCAGTCCAAATCCAGCGTGAAATAATTTATGTCAGGAATTAAGCTGGTGCAATGAAAGGGAATCTAAAAGGGCCCCGACATCAGAATCTCAAACGGACGCACCACGGTTCATTCTCTTTGTTTTATGAGACAATTAAGACGTGAAGGGACGAGGCGGTGCGAAGAGTACATTTTTGTTCGTTACAAAAGAAGCGTTTAAATAGAAAATCGCAAACTCCTAAATGTTAATGTTCTTCTTACAAGCATTAGGGATTGATTGTTGTTCTCTTTTAATTGAATGTTAACGCGGAAAGTTTTACTAAGGGATTTAGATTTGTTTTGTGCGTTTTCAGGCTTTATTCCCGGTCGAGTTTTGGAGATTGCATTTCTTTGATCGGGTTTATTTTGGACTAATTGAGCATACAAATGTCCTGGAACTGCAAGTTTCTGTAAGATATGGTAACTGCTGACCGGTGCTTAAGCTCATTTCTCACCATCGTGGCATAAAAATTTGGTAGGTAAGTCTTCTATTTTGTAATTTTTACTGAAGTTACTTGTAGGACTTACTTTACTAGGTTTTACTGTGTAGGACTTGACATTGGCAAAAGAATAGGATTATTCTGGACAACCTACATAATAATAACAATAAATTACCCTAGATTAGATTGTTACAATGTTTTATACTTTGTATTTTGTATTGTATTACATATAAACATTTGTTTTTTCATTAAGTAACGTGGGGTTAGATGAAACGGTTTTTTAATGGGGTAAGACAAAAAAATTGCCAGCAGACGCTGTGACAGAAAGACTTTTTGTCTCCCTCTAGAAAATTATTGGATAAAGACAATAAAATTAACTTCATACCGACGTCGCCCGCAAACCACGATCCCTGTAAAGTGTTCGAAACGTCGAGACGAAGTTAAATTTAATTAATATACGCGAGTTTATCCGTTTTCATAATTTTATTTCATGTGTAATCCTCGCGGTAATCGATGAAAATATTAAAGACAATAAATTAAAACAATATTACATTTGACCTTATAAAAAAAACTTAGTAAACATCAACATTAACAGTTGCAAGAAAACTTGGTTTTATCAATTTACAGTGAGTCCCGGCCAAGCAGTCTTGTCTGAAACTGAAACTTTTCCATTTAAACTTGGAGACGAGTTCTTTTTCATAGAATTAACCAGTAACCACACCTAATTAGTAATAGTTTAGTTTTATTTATTTTTAACTACAGTTTTCCTACGCAATGTTTGCTTGCGTCAGAAATGTTTCAGAATGAATTATTCTATTTCCAGTTTTACTTGGTTAAGTACCTACTTACTTATTTTTATCATACTTGCTTTCTTTGTTTACAGTTCTGGTGTTTTCTTATTCAACTTAAAGTAGAAGTATTTGTACAAAAGGTTTGAACTACTTACGAGTACACGCATTATATCAAAATAATAGTCTGGTTTCTGAAGTAAGGTATCACGACCTCTAACTATTGGTCACAATACCGTAGTTCAGAAACATATTATTTTTCATTTCATATTATAATTTTATTAGTAAGATTCGAGTTGTGATTTGAAGCCTCTGTCTCAGCTTTCGCGGTTTATGTCTAAACCACTAGGCCACTCGGCCTCTGCGGACACCGGTCCAATTTCTCGAGTATCGCCTTTGACATCGCGCTACGATGTTATATATGAAAAAATGTCTCGCATCATAAATGATAACGTCGCAGCTTAACATTAATGCGCATAATTAAAAGGTTTTTCGTAAAAGCATAACACTTTGTGTCTTTTTTCGGACCCTCGTCACAAGTAATCGTGTTGTGAAGCGATTAATTCATTATTATTTTACCAGCGGCGCTGCGTAAAAGCGCAATGTTTAGGGAAACTTCTAAACAAAACAAATTAAATGCCACTATTTTATTTTTATAATGTATGGATAATTGGATCTTAAAATTCAAAGTATCTATTCGCTCAGAATGTAATAGTTGTTTCGTTACATTTTTTTCATTGTGTTATGTTAAAGTCGAGTATGAGTGTATCTTGCTATACTCTGCTTTTGTATTAACAAAAGAGATTGATTACAATCTCTTTCTAACACATTATGTAATTATCTACATTTATTCTTTATTATTATTATTTATCTACGTCAATTTTACGTTCGTATGATAATTATATTCATTATCAACCCGGTGCCACGGCTAGGCTTACCAAATATAGGTAATTTCATAATAATGTGTATATTTCAGTAGGTACTGCATGATTTTTACTGCTTTTTACCAAACTTTGGCTTGCTAATGACTGTATTACATTATATTTAATACGTCAGTCACAAAACAATAATCATTTTAATTAAGTAAATGTAACCAATTTGAATTCTCATACTGACCCATCTCAGTTTCATGGGAGTAACTACAAATTTAGGCTTTAGAAAATAAGCTTATCTTAGACCCTTATAATCCCTGTCCGCATCTTTGATCCCTTCAGAATTGAGCAGACCTACCGAGATTGACGTTTACACCGTTATCTGTCCCAGCAGGCAGCGTGATTTTGAGCCTGCGCCCTCAAAATATGATCACCGCGCTGCAAAGCCACAAGCACACAGATCAAACGACCTACCTCATATCAACTTCGATCTACTCGGAAAACGTGTTACGTAAAATCTTTGTTCTTTTCGAGACACTTTATTTTCTTCGTTTCCATAAACTGCTCACGGCTTTATTTTCTTGTTCAAACAAGACGTCAACTATCTGTTGTGATCGTGATAAACTCGCACGTGTTATATTCGCATTTACATACCCTATTCATTTTCACGCAAACAAAGATTCGCTAACGAGTATATTTGCTAGCCTCTCCACTTTAATAGGTAGAGGCTCGCGCGTCAGATTTTAAAGCTGAAACAAACATTCATTTTCGCATTCAGTTGCAAGCAAAAAGTGAACGAGGGAAAACAACGCTGACACATATTTTTATTTTGCGGTTAGGATAATGTTTCCCAGGAATATGTATGTTTTGGGTTTATTATGTTTCAATAAGTAGGAAAACATTTTATTGTTATTGACCATAGACGCAAAGATTTCGATTATAGTTTTTCCCCAAACCGATGCCAAATATCCTGTAAAACAGTTATAATAAGGTAGCGTCTTGATTAGTTAAATTATAATATAATGGTCGTTTAACATACATGTAAGGTTAAGGTATAAATTAACTCTCTTATTTATAAAATGTGTCCTAACTTAGCAAGCCGAACTACTAATATCGTTTCTTTCCTTCGGTCTTATACGCAAATTGATAACACCGAAAGGGACAAACAATATTTATCGGCTTGCTAAGTTAGGAGACGTATAATGTATATAGGGTATAAAGTATGAAATGGATTATTTAAAAAAAAAAATTATTCACTATGACAGTAAGTAATAATTGACAATTCTTAGCCCTCAGCTCAACCTCTACTCTAGCAGACGGCATCCATCATCGGAAGAAAAAAAAATACAGTTTACCTATTTAATCGTTTTGTTATACGAGTATTGTCACGAATTACGAAATATTCAATATTTCGATATGACTACGCCATCACCATAACAAAGCAGGCCCAAAATACCCTTTTCATTTCTGATCGAAACATTAACACATTTTAGTAAAAGCTCCTAGTAAAAATACTACATATAAACATATGGATGTGTATAGTCTGATTAAGGTTTACATGTATTTACCGACTGAAAGCAAACGGATTATGATAGTGTTCGAACGCATATCTGTGAAGCGTTAAGGCAGTGTTTTACGCACCTGAGTATGGTATAAATTTATACGAATACGTTAATTTGACTGGAGCCGTATGCATGTTTTACCTATTTTATTTTTTTCTATGTAGAAATAAATTAAAATACTACTATTTATACTCTAGAGAATTAAGATACATTTCGAAATATTTTCAATCCAGCGAAGTTAATTCTGAGTGTGAATACGTAACAGAATATACCTACATTTTTCAGGTTTGGTATTTATTATATCTTGCCGCGTGGTGACAGCAGTAAGATTGAATACAATTGTCACCACCTCAACTCTTCTCGTGGGTGTCGTAAGAGTCGACTAAGGGATCTGTCACCAGCAGCGTCATCATAGTGGACATATAATTCTGCGATCGCCAACCCGCTTGCGCAGCGTGGCGATTTGCCGCCTAATGTGTCCATGCGCATAGGTAATAGGAGAGGCCTTTACCCAGTAGCATACTGATATAGGCTGATGAAGTGATGACGTCATGTGTGATTTATAATATCATCACAAATCGTGTACAAAAGTAGTACCTAATGTGAGCCGCTATACTCTGAAACGCTCAGCGCCAGCGGAAGTTTTCGATGTGGGATCGAGGGGCATCCTGCTCTTAGTAGGTAATTATACTCATATTATATATTATAGGTACAACATGGAACTGTAGACAATGTTGATGTGTAGTAAAAGTATCGTTTCCTGTTCTTATCCCAAAACTTTAAACGTTAGCGATTGCCCACTTAAGCTAAGCACCCAGTGGCCTCAGTTCATCGAATAGAACAAAAATAAAAAAAATTAGGTAAACATCTTTGCTATAGAATAAGTAGGTACCGAACTAAAAATAATACAAAATGATAAATGTCCAATTCGTTTTTGGGTTTTCCTGAAAATTGTCATAATTATGACGAATTCATATACTTATGTATGACTATATTTTTAAACAGCCATTTATCAATAACAGTTTCGTCAATGTTTGATTTCGTCAATATCTCCTTTGTGTTCAAAAAACGTGAAGGTATCTATAATTAAATTATCATGCAGCAAAAGAACAAAGTGTAGATTAACGAAACCTAATCTTAATCCGTAATATTTGGTTTGACCCCAACCACCGAGAGGCCGATATCTCTTGTGGCTGTGACGTAGCCGGTTCAAAGGAGCTTAGTCGGAATCTACAGAGGCCTTAAATATGAATATGCCTTTGAAACATGGAGACTGGAGGTTTCACACATCTCTAATAGGATTATGTGCTCAAGTTCACCTTTTGTTGTGTTGCTAATATCTACATACCGAAAAAAGGTGATTTCATGTTATCTACTTGGTATAGTCATAATATATATTACAGACGATCTTTTTGTACATAATAAATCGGATTGTCTGTTTGTACGTACCTAACGATTTTTAAATAAACGTGTTCGTGTTGGATGTTGCGTTATTGTAAAATATCAAATAGTTATTATTGTTAAAGAATGTCTATACACTGATAAAAAGTGGTCAATTACATCTATATATATAAAAGAAGAAGGTCCCTGACAAAGATGCATGCACAGCCTAAGTACCTGGTCCTAGAGACTCCAAATTTGGCACGTAGCTTCTTTTTATGGTGTAGACGAGCACTAAGAAAGGATTTTTCAAAATTCACCTTCTAAGGGGTTGAAATGGGGGTCCAAAGTTTGTTTGGCGAAATAAGAATAGTTGAACTATTTTACCCGAAACTTCGCAAGAGTATTCTTTAAAGTAATTAAGTACAGGTATGTTTAAGGTTTTTTTGAAAATTCAACCCCTGAAATAGGTAAAAAGGGTGACGAAGTGAAAAAATCAAGTTGGGTATCGTTTCTATGGTTTATCGGGACGTAGATCACGAATACAATAACGGTTTTAAAATTTAACGCGGCGGACGTGAAATACTATGTACACGGTTATGGTGTGATGGGGTAAAATTCAAAAAAAAAACAATACAGTTTTATTATTTAAGTTCATTTCTGGTTCTAAAGATTCCAAATTTAGCGCGAAGGTTTCTTTGAGGGTGTAGGGGTGCTCTAAAAAAGGTTGAGTTGAAATCCACTCCCTAGAGGGTGCAATGGGGGTCCAGAGTTTGTATGGCGAAACAAGATTAGTTGGACTATTTTGTCCGAAACTTCGTAGGAGTATTCTTCAAACTAATAGAGTAAAGATATGTTGCAGGTTTTTTGAAAATTTAACCCCTGAAAAAGGTAAAAAGGGTGATGAAGTGAAAAAATCAAGTTGGGTATCGTTTCTATGGTTTATCGGGACGTAGATCACGAAAACAATAATGATTTTACAATTTTACGCGGCATACGTGATATACTATGTACACGGTTATGGTGTGATGGGGTAACATTCGAAAAATATAAATAAAATTCGAAAAATAAATATTTTATCCGAAACTTCGCAAGAGTATTCTTTAAATAATTGAGTACAGGTATGTTTAAGGTTTTTTTGAAAATTCAACCCCTGAAATAGGTAAAAAGGGTGATGAAGTGAAAAAAACCGGCCAAGTGCGAGTCGGACTCGCGCGCAAAGGGTTCCGTACCATTATCAATTTATTATTAAAAAAATACAGTTAAATCAGCCTACCTCAAAAACTATAGGAGATAATTTTATCAAACCAAAAATCGTTGATAGAGTTTATTAAAGTGCATAACATATATTTTTTTCAGAATTTTATATCGCGTAGTTTAAAAAATTGAGGGGGGGGACACATTTTTCAGACTTTGAGACCTGATATCTCGAAAACGATTTGCTTAAATAAAAATGTGATGTATAAACCTTCATGTCATTTTCAAAGACCTTTCTATTAATACCCCACACGCTTATGTACAACTAAAAAAAAAATTCTATCCCTCAGTTACATGTATGGAGGGCCCCCACCCCAATGGTTTTTTTTACAATTTAGTATCACATTCCTGTAGCGGTTCATACAACACATATCCTTAACAAATTTCGTTACTGTAGCATTTATAGTTTCCGAGTAAATTGGCTGTGACAGACGGACAGACGGACAGACGGACAGACGGACATGACGAATCTATAAGGGTTCCGTTTTTGCCATTTTGGCTACGGAACCCTAAAAATCAAGTTGGGTATCGTTTCTACGGTTTATCGGGACGTAGATCACGAATACAATAACGATTTTAAAATTCAACGCGGCAGACGTGAAATACTATGTACACGGCTATGGTGTGATGGGGTAAAATTCGAAAAAAAAACAATACAGTTTTATTATTTATGTTAATTTCTGGTTCTACAGATTCCAAATATAGCGCATAGGTTTCTTTGAGGGTGTAAGGGTGCTCTAAAAAAGGTTAAGTGAAAATCCACTCATTAGAGGGTGCAATGGGGGTCTTGACTAATAAACTAAACTTGACTATTTAAACTGTTTTATCCGAAACTTCACAGGAGTATTCCCAAACATAAATGACTAAAGACATGTATTATGGTTTTTGAGAATTCAACTCTTGAAAGTGGTAAAAAGGTTAACAGTAAAAAACAACATGGTTATCGTTTCTATAGTCTATCGTGTCGCTGTACCGAGGTGTACGTGAAATACCATCTCCTCTTTTATGGTCTCATGGGCTTGCGGGTTATGATAGGGGTATCGTTTTTGTGTTTATTTCTGATTCAAAATATTCTAAATATAGCATGTTAACCAACGTTAATAACCTTTTAAGTTTTTCTGATATTTCACGCGATAGTAATCAAAAGTACATATGTCTGTGTATCCAAGAGGTTTTTTATAAAGTCAAAACAGCAGTCACCATAAATTTCGTAATTTTTGATCCAATTGTGTAAATCGATGTATCGGGATCCCAGAGGTTCTTATTAACAAACTTCAAAAAAGGCTGCCTATTCAATTTCCGTTTCGATATTGTCCGTCAAAAAATCGGTGGTAATCTGAAGTTCTGACTGATCTGTTCATCATAATGAAGCAGAAGTCATATTTGCAAGAAACGGTAACAATATTGACTCACTTCAAATGTTAATTAGCTCGGCTAATTATCTAAATCTATTAACTATCTTTGTAAGGTCTGGGAAACGACAAAATTAATGATAGTTTATCATCAAAACACAACAATCACCTATGCGAGTGTGTATGTAAACTTTTAATGATAAAAAACATTTGTCGGTGACCAGATGGTAAAGATACCATAATATGATAGCGGATTTTGATAATAATCGATATCTGAAATGTCAAAACGTTTGTAATGTAAAGTAATGAATTTGAGGTCAAATTTGCACAAAATGGTCGGCACCTTGATTTTGTTTAGTTTGAATCCGACCTTAATAAAAATCGGTATCTTAGGATCCAAGGGGGGTTTCATAACGATTTTGAGGTAGGTACAAAAAGTGAGAAGCTATCACATCTAAAATTTCTAGAACTTTGGTTTAATATTGATATAAATCTATACCGAGAAGATGAAAAGTTCTTCATATGGAATTTGAAGTCAAAATTGCAAGAAAAGTTCGCCATCTTGAATTTAGGTCTTAAGTTTAATACGATCGTGATAAAAATTTATAGAACGCGGCGGAACCGCGGCTAAAAGCACCATCCGCCACACTTAAATCGGTTTATGCAAACGCGAGATAATCGCGGGAAAACATTAACACGCAGTGAATAGATATTAGAACGCGGGCGAAGCCGCGGGTAACTGCTAGTAAATATATATGGGGACAGGTTCCGTAGATAAATGGGTAAAATCTATCTAATCTCAAGACCGTGCTTGACCTCATGATTAATTCTGTAGAATTATTACTATGAACATTTGTTCGCAGACTATACCTTTACATTTTTGGTCCATTCAGGCGTGTAAGTGTGTCGCAAAATGCATATTCCAAACCATTTAACGCGTGCATCGCCGGCAAACCGTTTCAACGTCCACAAAAAGCCCGCACTATTGTTTCCTACTATAAAATGTGTCATGTCAGCACGCTGCTTCAGGTATAGATATTTTTACTGTAGAGTGCTCGCCAGAGATAATGCGTCGGTTAATGGACTACCAACAGCTTTGTCGTATAAAATGGCGTAAGTGTTCGAAGGCATTGAAATAACATGTTTTCTTTTGTATTAGACATGAAAAAGCCGGTTAAAGGCCGTCGATGCCTTCATCTAACGCTTCAAATTACACGTTTATCATGTGGTAAAATTTTAAAAACACTGAAACACTGGTTTTTGTTACGTTATGACCTACTTTATTTGGAACTTTGCGCCTGCACTTCTAAGTTTTACAGCTCATCTAAATTGCAGTTACATGAATGAGTCATTGTCAGATTCAGGGATCGGATACCGGTTTTTTCTCCATACAAAAGAACGGTTCGAATTCCGTTCTTTTTCGTTCTTTGGTATATAAATTATTTGTTAATGGAGTAATTTAAAAATACGTTGTTGGTATTTTCATAACATTTTGAGTACTGCATAAAGAGTATAAAACATTTTAAAATATTGGGCTATTTCGGGGTTTTTGAAAAAAACCGGTTCCGATCCCTGGTCAGATTTAGGTTATCGTCTTTTCGATAGATATACCTAAAGTTAAGAAATTTCTGTTCTATTTCATTTTGAGATAAAACAATCAATCGGTACATACAATTACGTTCCCCGGTCTACAAACCTATGTAATAAAATCGTAACATAGATTTATACAATCAGTTAACTTTTGACCACCGACTAGGACAACAGAACTTTTTTCGACTGATATTACATTGTTGTGATTTTATACACTGCGATTTGCTTAAGTTTAGTACAGAGCAAATTATTAAGAATCTGTCAATGTTTAATCGTAAAAATACAGCAGTAACTTGCAACAACCAAATTGTTAAAATTAATTTCGCATCAGTCCCTAAGTAAAAATAATTTATTTTTACAAAACATTAAAATGAAACATCGGTCTAAGTAATCCGTGTTTCCTCGCAGATTTACGCTGACACCGTAGGCAATCCATTAGAGCGTTTTAGTGCGTTTTTCTAATGTAGCGTACGCTAAAATTGTCTTTTTAAGGGCCATAAGGAGTTCGCTACGAGGACGTGGGCCCGAGGCACACGAGAGCCGTAGTAATTTACGATTGTAGGGGAG
This sequence comes from Thaumatotibia leucotreta, assembly GCA_025490895.1. Lineage (NCBI taxonomy): Eukaryota > Metazoa > Arthropoda > Insecta > Lepidoptera > Tortricidae > Thaumatotibia > Thaumatotibia leucotreta. The sequence continues at coordinate 50,734 of JALPQI010002407.1, forward strand.
GGCCGTGGAAGGGGAATCACTTACTGCCAGAATACGGAAGTATTTGCATACCGCTAAACGCTCTGCTGTATAGAGACATTTTTTTGTTTCCAGCGTCGTGTGACCAGATCACGTTTTCGGGTTTGATTTTATTTATTAGGTTGCTTGTTACAGGGAATCAGTTTTTTTTTTCATATTAGGTACATTGCTTTTACCTGTCTAGTCTGGTTCCTAACTATTTATAAAGTGTCCGAGTGTGGTGATGATTTCGAATTTCTTATAAGTAGTCTTTATTGAATATTTCAATTTGATCATCGTAGTTTCAGAAAGGTCAAGAACGACCCATATTAAATAAAATGTAATCAATTAAGATGATGTTACTTAACAATGGTTTTTACTGAATATTTAATGAGGATTTGACTCTGGTAATACGAGTACTTAATAAATTCGCGTTGCTTCAAAATGTAAGGTCTGTGAGTCCGGACAGGCTTATGCCTGTATTAGTTCTGATATATTGTACCCTTGAACGCAAGTAAGAATAAATAATTATCTTTTCCCCTCACTAGCTCGTAAAGCGCTCGTTTATCCTTTAATACGAGCGGGTAAAAACGCTTTTTACACACTTGTGAATAAAGTAATTTGACATTTCTCTAATTCCTATAGCCCCCTACTGCCTAGTATAAGTGGATCTGTATGACCGTAGTAAACATGCGCAATAGGAGCTCACATGTTAAATTGGTCGTTTCTCATGTGACTTTGTAAGCCATTGGCAATATTTAAATTCCATAAGTAACTATATTCTACGATACGTTTCGACATTGAGTTTTCAATAGTTTCTTAAAGTTAATTTACATTTGGATGAGATTTGTAATCATATTTCCTCGCGATAGTGAGGGGAAAAAAGTTGTATTACACTTGGCGGCAAAGTTTGTTCAACTCTCGTGCCTTGAGACCTTCGCAATGCTCAAGATTCCAGTTTTTGAACCACTCGCTACGCTCGTGGCTCAATTTTGGAATCTTTCGCTAGCTCAGGTCTCAATATTGGCACGACAGTTAAACAACAACTTTGCCCCCTTGTATAATAAATAACTATTATTCAGAATGAAAACCTGAAATTGAAGCGCCTAATGTAATGGCTGGAACCTACGTAAGTGCCCATCGCAGTTTGTAGTCTCGGAAATATAGGATCCTAATGCCTAACACTCCTATCCCCAATAGCTAAGCGTCTGATGGATGGATTACTTCATATTCTACCTGAATAATAGCATGTCTTCTTGTTTACCCCCATTCCATTTCGAAGGCATCCAATTTTGCTAGAATTGCCCGCTCCTAAGAAGTCGATCCAGACACCTGTTCAATACTTATGAATAAAAGTTTAAAATGCAATTTTCGACATGTTACACAAATAATCTTGTTACAAATGTCAATATTAACTTAGTGGCCGAGCACTATCGTGCATAATAATAAGCCAATATTTAAAAACTTATCGTCAAACATTATTTTATGGAATTCTTCATATTTAAGATTTAACGTAGAGACGTAGTGTTAAATCACATTAAAAAGTAGACAGAAGTATTTCCTTCCATTTTTGGATCCTGAACAAAACTATAATTACATTTTCACTAATCTACTGACGTAATAATAAGTATTATTCTGTGTTCAAAGCTACCCAACTGCCAAATATTTCCATTAATAACTAACTCATGAATTAGGCACATCGTAACAATTGACACCAACGCTAAATAGAGTTGATTGCCAAAAGGCTAATGGATGAAATTAATTCAGCTGGTGTTGAACAGAGTATGAAATTATTATTAGCACGTTAATATGGTAGTTTCATGTTCCCGTTACTTATAAGTCATAAATTTACTTAACTATTTATATTTTTTTTGTGATTTTGTACTATTGTAAGTAATATTTAAGACAGTATGCGCCGGATCAAATACAGAGTTAAGTACTACAATTTACAATTATAATGTTGGCGTATTTCAATAATTTCTGCTCATTATACAGGTTCGCCGCTTCCTTTTGTACCAAACGATAAAGAAATGCAGGATTCATATGTATATTTTACTAACTACATATACATACATTTAACTTTTACTTATTAGAGGAATTCATCAGTGCTTTTAGGACCAGGTATAAATTTGATTTTCTGAGGCTTGGTATCTAAGAATATATTCTCAATAATATAAATGTAAGAATGCTGATTAGGATATTAGGTTTGAAAATGTATGTCTCATTTGCCCTTAGGTATATGTTATTTGCCCGTATATTTAGAATCTTGAGAACTTATTCACTAATATAATAATTATTGGAGTAACCCTAAGTATTGAACGTATTGATATCATTCAATAGAATCATTCATTATTTATTTGTTTCAGTTAAATATAACTGGTTATACGATTTCGTGCTCAGAGAAAAAGGACCGAAACCATTTTTGTAGAATGTACAAGCCACCTTAACCTCAGACTACATTAAGATGAATTAATTAGCTACTCGGAATACCCTCATCAACTATAATTTTGAAAATCTAAAAACGTTGTTTTTTCATAAATTACTACCCGTATAGTTTTTTCAGCATTATTATTAAGATTTCGTATCAAAATACCAAGCTGATATCAAAGAAAAGTTAGCTTAATGGTTAATCTGTGGGGCATGTATTTATTTATCATTATCATTTCAGCCATATGACGTTCATTGCTGAATAAAGGCGTCCCTTTTGGACCTTCACATACCTACACTCGTATGGAAGATCTGCATTCTTGTTTTTTTTTTAATGGGCGTACTCATGGCCACAGACTAGCCAAGGGCAGAGACGAGGCCTTTTTTTTTTTAACGTTGGGGAAATGCGTTTATGCATGCCGCCTAGTCCAGAGGAAACCAGGGGGCTATGACGGACTAACCACTAGTGGACTACCGTCTCAAACCACCAACGAAAGCCGGCTCCGCCTCTTGGTGGAGCGCCGCGGGATCGCTATCAGTATTCGACCGCATGCGCTCCGGCGGTCGGCCCGGAAAGGCCGCAGGCATTGCGAGATGCCAGGTGGTCAGGCAACTCCAGTCCAATGGACCTTTACCCGCAGGGACTCCTCTGGGCCCTGCGTGGCCCACTACGGCGGAGGCAACAAATGCGCATAGCGCCTGGCTCTGCCTCCAGCCCGTCGCTGGCGGAGCGGATGCGCGTTAGGGTCATTCTCGCGTGCTCGCTCTGCAGCCTCTTTTAGCGTCATTATTTCGTCGCTGAAGGTGGCTACCGCTTTCCATGCCATCTCGCTGTCAAGCATGGTATTAACAACGCTCGGCAACGAAAGATCTGCTCCAATGATGGCCCGAAGACTGGCCCGCTGATCCTCCCATGTGGGACACTCCTCAAGGGTATGACTTGCTGAGTCCACAGGTGCACCACACTCATGGCACACGGGGGATTCTTCTCTTCCTATGCGATGCAGGTACTTACCAAAACAGCCATGGTCAGTGAGTATCTGCACCATGTGAAACGTCAGTGTGCCCTGTCGTCTTTCTAGCCAACGTTCTAAATGCGGTAAGATTGCGCCTACAGTTATCCGTCCATATACGGCTGCATCAAGCTCTGCCCTCCATCGACGAACTGTTTCTATTTGGGCTGATGCCCGAGTACTTTGGACATCTTCGCCATCTGGTTGCACTACCATTTCTCTTCTTCGAGCTTTGAAACTGTGAACGTCTGCAAGAATCTGTGCTTGTAAGTCCCATGGGGGGTCTGCCGCCAATATTGTCGCCGCTGCAAATGATACTGTGCGATACCCGCGAATTGCCCTCAACGATATTGCCCTCTGTGGCCTACGGAGTAAAGCTCTATTTTCGGTTGAGAGGGCGTCTACCCATATGGGAGCACCATATAACGCCATACTCCGCAGGACCCGAGTGTAAAGTAACCGACATGTTGCATTAGGCTCGCCAACATTAGGGAGAAGCCGGCTGAGGGCTGCAGCTGTAGACATCAGCCTAGGGGCAAGGTTTGCAAAGTGTTTCTTGAAGTGCCAACGTCCATCCAGAATGAGGCCCAGATATTTGATTTGTGCCTTTACTGCCACGGCTTCATCATTCACCCTAATTACAGCATTGCGGGGAGGTCCTCTTTTTGCGCCATGGAATAGAAGGACTTCCGTCTTTGGTAGGGACACCTCGAGTCCTAGCTGGTGGATTCGCTCAACTACCAGTGAGGTCCCAACGGTTGCCCTTCTGGCTACATCTTCATATGAGGGACCTCCACACGCAATTAGAGTGTCGTCAGCATATGCCAATACATTCATTCCAGGCAATACAGGGCAGCGGAGAAGCCAGTCAAACCCGATGTTCCACAATGTCGGCCCTAGGACAGACCCCTGGGGGACTCCAAGTTCAACCCGTCGTTGCAATAATTCGCCATTCCCATTCTCCCACGTTACATAGCGATCCTCTAGGTAGTTGGTCAAGAGCCTTTGCAAGTAGGTCGGTACTTTGAAATAAAGAAGCGCAGCCTTAAGGGTTTCAAAAGGTAGACTGTTGAACGCATTCTTTACGTCCAATGATACCGCCAACATTACATTTCCACGTCTTGTGGCCTCTTTTGAGAGCATTTTTAAATAATCTAACGCATCAACTGTAGATCGGCCAGCCCGGAAGCCAAACTGCCTATCAGAGAGGTTTGGGCCCACTTCCTCTAGGTGTCGAACAAGGCGGTCAGCTAAGATTTTTTCTAGCAATTTACCTACTTCGTCGAACAAAACAATGGGCCTGTATCCAGATGCTTGATCTAGGGGACGTCCTTCCTTGGGGATTAAACAAACCCTGCCCGTTTTCCATTGCTTCGGGAACTGTCCAGTACGGAGGCACTTATTAAATAGATTTTGGAGCCAGTCCGCCCAGATTTCCCTAGCCACAAACAGTAGACGGCCTGGTACACCATCTGGGCCCGGAGAAGTCCGTCTTTTACGAAGTCGATCTAGAGCTTTCGTCATTTCTCCATCTTCTCTTATTGACGGAACCTCTGTCTCATCGTGCGTTTCGACAGGAGAAGGGGGGTACCATAACGGGGGGCTCATGTCCTTGCGAGGCAGGGAATAGCACTCCCATTATTCTGTCAAGAGCTTCCCCTGGTAAAGTCTCTGTCGCTGGAGCACCTTGTGCTGCTAATTTTTTGCGCGCTTGCTTGTACGGGCGGCCCCAGGGGTCGCGAGTTAGACTAGCAAGGATCTCCTCTCTTGCTCTGGCCTTCGACTGGCTAATTGCCGCCTGCAAGACTTTTCGTCTTCTAGAGTATTCGCTTCGCAAGTGCTCTTGCCATGCAGGGTCCGAACCATTGCGCCTGCGGGACCGTACGTATGCTCTGCGAGCATTATTGCAGTCTGTTCGTAGGTCGCCAATCTCCTGCGACCACCAATAAACCTGTCGCCTAGCCGGTCTCCTCCGAATTCTAGGTATGGCAGAGTCACATACCTTCACCAAAGAGTCGCGTAAATGATTGACCAATTCATCTACCGATAACCCTTCTATCATCGCGTTAGGGGTCACCCAGCGCTGCACAAGCGCTGCTTCACGGGCAGACTCGCGATCCATTTTAGTGCATGACCAGCGTACAAATTTACTGCGCCGTGTGTTAGGCCTTACCGTAACAGAAGGAGGCGAGACAGCAAATCGAATATAGCGGTGGTCTGATAGGGTCTCCACGTCTTCTTCCACCTTCCATCCCTGAATTCTGCGCGCAAGAGAAGGAGTAGCAAATGTTATATCCACCACAGATCCTCCTTGATAGCGCACGCAGGTCTGAGATGTCCCTCGGTTTAGTAGAGACATATTAGCGTGGAGAGCCCAGGTTTCGAGAGCTCTGCCACGTGAGTTTGTGACGGTATCACCCCATATTTGGGACCTCGCATTAAAATCGCCAAGCACCAACATGAGCCTGCAGAGACGTGGCCTACGATGGAGTGAGTGATCATCATCCAGTGATCTTCAGTCATAAGGTCGTCTGTCCATCTTGTGGATGTAGCCGGGGTACAAATCAAGTGTAAATCAATCTGTAGCAAATTACAGTTGTATTTGAATTTAAACCTTCGTGAGACATACTCGTAATAACTATAAATATAATTAACCTTAAACACACGTGTATTTAGTCGCTAGTCGGGAGGCTTGAAAGCGGGCTTGATAATGGAGACCTGGGCTCTCCGAAACATGTCGTGCGCAGTGACTAAATACACGTGATAGTTTAACTGTTAAGATGATGGTTCATTCAAATCAGTCAGTATAGGAAAGTCTATGACTATAAGACTTACGAAGATAATAATATGTTCTTAGGAACCATGTTATCAATTTTAATAACAAGAAAAACTGCATTCTATAAAAATATTCGATAAAAATCTGTACCCAGGGAATCGAACCCTTAGAATCGAACGCTTAGAAAAAAAAAAACTCACACAATTTCTATGAAGATATCGATTGTGTAGGTGTTAAGGTATTAATAAAATGTCTGTAAAACATGATGTCTAAAATAAATGGATTTCATTGTTTTCACGTACATCAATTTATTTTAGTAGGCGGTTATTGTGTAGGTAAGTCTTAACCAAAGTGTTTTTTTTTATTTATCAACGCAGTTTTTCTTATTGTTAAAATCGATGACACGGCTGCTAAGAACAGATCTTCGTAAATCTTATAGATATAGACTTTCCTATACTGATCGATTTGAATGAGCCACCCTGTATTTAACAGTTGTATTTGTTGAGAAACTTAAATCTCAGCTTAACTTATAGTTGTCAGATGCATTCTGAAAACGATGCGTCTTCTGTTGTGGCGCAGGTTTAATTCGCATTACTGTCTCGCGGTGAAGAAGTTCCTTTGAACACGTGTAACAAGCAGCGGAGACATAATGGCTGCCTTAAAACTGTGCACATAAATTTTAAAAGTTTTCCAATTTGAATTTAACTAACAACTTGAGATTTTCTTCGGAACATACTAAAAAAGTTTTAGTGTTGTACGCAAGGCTCGCGAGTAGGTGCACGAGAGCGATTAAGAGTGATTTACCACGGAAATTATGGTGTTTTTCTTAATTAAGTGTTTGATTAATTGTGTTATTCATTACACCGTGCCCTGCGCCAACAAAAAAGAAAGAAACTTGAGGAATTATTTTAGGAGAGAGAGAATATAGATTTCGAAGTTGGGGACGGTTTATTACAAAGGATGAAATAAAAAATGTATCACAAGGTATTTTCATTCAATTTAGGCATGTTACACTGTTAATAAACATGCCAACATAAAAAAATAATAAAAGCTACCTGTCGCATATAGCTTATAATATGTAAATAAACATCTGTCTTATGTCATTTATAGCTCATACTATGTAAATAAATATCTGTCTTATGTAGCTCATAACATGTAAATAAATATCTGTCTTAGTATGTAATTCTTAAGCCTAAGACTTTAACTAGATATAAGATTGATTGTTCCCCAATTAAATTAATCCCATTCCTTTACTTTTTTGTACAATATTTGTCCATTGTGTATTTCGTGTAATTCATTTAAATAAATACTATCACACTATACGCTACCACATATAACACGCACGCGGCGTGAGATACCCGCGACTTTGGGCGCTCGCGGATTATCGCGGAGTGGGGATAGCTAATATATATATACGCTATCCGCGAGGGCTCAATTCATTCACGCTCACTTCATCAAGCGCTAATCACGCGCTCACTAACCAACTAACACTCAACCTACTGTAATGTTGTAATTGTAAACAAGTGTTTTTATTTAAACATTTCCCTAAATAAAGTCCCTGAGCCGAGGTAGCCGCAGTAGCTGAGTCATCGAGCATCACGACAGTCTTCGTCAAGAGAACGAGATACATCCACACCCCACAACTTGGTCCTTCAGAAGCCGGATAGCAGCGAAGACTGAAGGTGCAGAGCAAGCCCGGTTGTCAAAACAGAAAAAAGTACGCGCTGAGCTTGAAGGCAACTCGGCTCAGGGTAGGGACCTTACCAGCTTGCTGGTCGGACCGTACGTGTTGTAGGTTTCCTCCACGTACGTGTCCTGGCAACTTTAGTTGCATTACGTCACACGGTTGACGTCATCCTTACCAGCTTGCTGGTCGGACCGTACGTGTTGTAGGTCTCCTCCACGTACGTGTCCTGGCAACTTTAGTTGCATTGCGTCACATGGTTGACGTCATCACACTGCTTTCGGACGCTTAAGGCATTGCACTTAGCCTAAGCGCGAGATTCAGTACATCGAGGGATCCACGCTTAGGGACGTCGGCGTTGCAATCGGTAGCGTCGTCGTATAGGTGTTAGGTAGGTAAAGTCATAATTACCCCCGCGTGCGTCAAAGTGAAGAAAGAAGATGTCCGAATCGGGAAGAACTCTGCGACCGCGGAAACAGGGGCAAGGCGTCCCCACTCCCACGACCACCGGGTCGAGGGACACCACGACCACGCCGCAAACGGGCGACACCACCACTGTCTCCTATGAAACTCATCAAAAGAGCGGAGGCACCAGTGGCAATCAGAACAATAGTCGGAAAAAAGTTCGGTCGGAAGATGAAGTGTCGAATCGCGATATCAACGAAACGGTAGTGGTTAGAAGTAGGTCGGGCACCGTAGTAGGCAACGACGACGATATAGTGCAAAATAACAAGCGCGCGCCGGTAAATAATAAACCCGCGAAAAGTGACCGCGATAATAAACTTGCTGTACTCTTAGCAGAACTCGAAGTTCATAAAGCCGCCCTCGCCGTTGCTCAAAAGCAGAGTGACACTGCCAAGTTAAGGCTCCAGATTGCCGAGGCCGAGGCCCGATCTGGGAGCGGCAGTGTCATATCCGACATTAGTAAAACCGAGCAACGAGTCAGAGGTTGGGTGGAACAACAAGTTCAGTTAAAACCAGCCGTCGCGAATATCAAATTCCCGTCGCCCCGCGAGGCCGCGCCGCCGGCACCCGTTGCCGAGAAATACCGCCAAACTCAACCACAAGCGATTAATGTGCCGTATACGCAATACACTCCCGTGATACATAAACCGCCCGAATTGCCCACGTTTGACGGCAACGTTACGGAATGGATCGCGTTTCGCGCCGAATTCGAAGACACCGCGCCCATGTTTAGCTCGGTGAATAACGTCAGTAGGATTAGGCGAGCCCTTAAAGGCGAAGCGCGAACGGCCGTCAAATCAATTATGTACACGGTGCAAGACCCGTACGAAATAATAGAAGCTTTAGAAAGACAGTTCGGAGATCCTGAGGAAATAATCCTCACCGAGCTGCATAATGTCAAACGTATGCCCCGCCTGGCAGAAGATAATAGTAATATAACGACATTCGCCGCGCACGTGGCCAACGCCGTGGCCACGATAAAATCATTAAGACAAGAAAAATACTTGTGCGCGCCGGAACTTGTAAATAAAATAGTTAATAAACTAAATTTAATTGTGCGCTACGAATGGGCAAAGTATAAACAAGCAAATAGCGAAACACCGGATTTAGTCGCGATCTCCGAGTTTTTGAACGATATAAGCAAAGCCGCGAAACGCGTAAGTCATGGTAAACAAAGTAGGTCGCGAAATCACGTGAATACGGTAGCTTTCGAACAGAGCTCAAAACGAGAATCTAGACAAAATTACGCGCCACCGTCTTATCGCGATAATAGTAGCGACTCTGAATCGGAAGTACATAACGCGACACCGCGCAAAGGCTCGAGGTATCCCACGGTAGCCCAAGTGAAACCGCGGGAAATAAAAAAGAAACCCGAGTATACAAGCGGGGCTAGACCGAAACAAAGCTCGCCCAGCGTCAGCGTACCGCGCGATTCGTGTCCTATATGCAAGAATGCCAACAACCATTACGTCAGCGCATGCGCGAAGTTTATAACCGCGTCGGTCGCCGACAGATGGGAGTTCGTAAAAAATGCACGGCTATGCGTTAGGTGTCTAGGGTTCGCGCATCGTAGACCGTACAAATGTAAATACGTAGCTTGTGGAGTAAACCAGTGCGAGGCTGGCCACCACAAATTATTGCACGGTTTAAGTTTAACCACGGCTAGCGCTCAAAGTAACAAGGCCTCACCGGGAGGCGTAAATACGATACGACTAGCACAGGCGTATCTTAAAATTATTCCGGTAGAAGTCTCAGGTCCGTCAGGCGTGGCGCATACGCATGCGCTATTAGACGAAGGTGCAGCGATGTCACTGATCCTGCACGAAACGGCCGTCAAGATAGCCCCCCAACAGAGGGGGGAAACGCTCGATATTCAAGGCATAGGCGGTACCGTTAGCAACACAGATTCGTATACAATTCGTTTCGGAATCAGAGGTCACTGCAGTCGTCATTTAGAAACGATAGAAGCACTGACTATTAGAAGAATAGGTGTAGGATCGCAAGAGGTGTCCAGAAAATTAGTCGAACAATGCGAACATCTAACAAATGTCATTGACGAACTATGCTACGACACCGCGGTTCCAACCATACTAATAGGACAGGATAATTGGCATCTAATCGTAACACGGCAAATTCTAAGCGGTAAACCTCACCTACCCGTCGCGAGTCTGACGAAGTTAGGATGGGTACTCCATGGGCCACATCGTAAAGGCGATGCGGCAATAAATTTCATAGGCCACGCACGGCCTAAGACCGCGGACGATCTCGCCGTCGAGCTTATGAAAAAGCATTTCGACATAGAGGCACTAGGCATAGAAAAAAAACTACCGCGTACCGATCCCGACCAGCGCGCGTTAGATTTATTAAAATCAACATGTCGAAAAATACCGGGTGAAAATAGATATAGGGCGGGACTATTATGGCGTACCGATGATGAAACTCTCCCGGATAACAGAGCTCACGCGTTACGACGACTTTACAGTCTAGAAAGAAAACTCGATCGCGATACGGCTCTGAAAACCGAGTATACGAAGCACATGAATAATCTGCTCGAGAAAGGTTACGCGGAGAAAATGGACTCGCCACCCCCACCCGAAGGAACCCGAACATGGTACTTAGCGCATTTTCCGACGTTTCATCCGCAGCGAGGAAAAATGAGGCTAGTATGGGACGCGGCGGCTACGGCATACGGGCGATCATTAAATAGCGCGCTGGTGGCCGGGCCCGATCTACTAGAATCACTCTTTGGCGTTATGGTGCGCTTCCGAGAAGGCAAAACCGCGGTCATAGCCGACGTAAAAGAAATGTTCTTGCAAATCGAAATAATGGAACAGGATCGGGATGCGTTACGTTTCGTTTGGAGGGGGGAGGACCGTTCAGCCCCACCTCAAGAATATAGAATGAAACGATTAATATTCGGTTCAGCTGCGTCACCTACAACGGCGCTATACGTCAAAAACGAAAACGCAAACGCACACAAAGACAAGTACCCGATAGCCGCGGAAAAAACCATAAAAAACACATACATGGACGACATGTTAGTAGCATTCGACATGGACGACCACGAAGTTAGGCGCGTTATAAACGAAATATACGAGTTAAACATGCTTGCGTCGTTCGAACTTCGCGGGTTCGCGTCAAACAACCCCGCAGTAATTTCTGACGTAGTAAGCTCCAAGGAAGAAACGTCAATTATCGGGGGGAGCGAAAGCGAAAGAACGTTAGGCTTAAAATGGAACCATAAACGAGATACGCTCGGATTCCACGTCAACTTTCGCAATACGCCCGAAGACGTCCTAAAGGGAGAAAAGTTACCTACAAAACGTCAAGTTACTAGCAGTGCGATGTCCATATTCGATCCGATAGGCTACGTAAGCCCAATTTCAGTGCTAGGTAAAGCACTCATGCAAGAGGTGTGGAGAACCGGTATAGATTGGGATACGACTATTCCTATCTCACTCGCACCCGCATGGCGGTCATTCGTCGATAACGTACAGCAACTAAAATATTTAGAAATACCGCGTCACGTACAGGCGTTCAATAGAGAAGCCGATATACATGTTTTTTGCGACGCGAGCGAAAAAATATACGCGGCAGCTATATATATAGTAAGTACCAGTCCAGAGGGACTACGTACTTCAGCGCTCGTAGCAGCGAAAGCACGAGTCGCACCGCTGAAAGTAATTAGCGTGCCACGAATGGAACTACAGAGCTGCGTACTCGCGACCAGGTTAGCCGAAACAATAGTCAAGGAATCGGATTACGTTATAAAGAATAGGTATTTTTGGGCCGATTCAAAAACCGCGTTAACATGGATCAGGTCAGACCCGCGTAGGTATAAAACGTTCGTAGCCCATAGAATAGCGGAAATTGAAAGCACAACCACTCCCGCCGACTGGCGATGGGTACCGAGTGCGTTAAACGTAGCCGACGACGCGACCCGAGGCGTTCCCGCGCAATTCGGAACGAATCACCGATGGTTCATCGGGCCCGAGTTTATACGTCAAGAATCAGCTAAGTGGCCGGTCGAAAAAACACTCGCCGGTACGGACGTTACCGGAGAGGAACGCGCGTTTAAAACTATATGTACGGGCGTCGCGAGTAAAAAAGATAAGTTCGATTATTTACCAGTCGTAAATAGGTTCTCTAAATTTTCAAAGTTAGTCCGAGCGACGGCTAGAGTTCTGATTGCCGCCGAGGCTTTTAAGGCCAAACCGCTATACAAGAAAATAGAAACAGAAATGAACAAGGGGCATTTGAACTTGGCCGAAATCTTGTTAATACGACGAAGTCAACAAGAATCCTACGCTGAGGAAATCAAGTTGCTGGAGGCTGGGCGCGCACTACCAAGAAGGTCTGCATTACACAAAATTGCAGTTAAACTGGACAAGAATGGAGTTCTTATACTCGATGCTAGAATTGACAAGCAAGTCCTCGTACCCGTCTTGCACGCCAAAGAAGGCCTCACGAAGCTCCTGATTCATCATTATCACGTTCTGTACAATCACGGCAACCACGCGACTGTGATCAACGAATTAAAGCAGAATTATTATATTATCGGACTGCGCGGTAGTATTCGTTATTTAACGAATAAATGCCAATGGTGTCGGACCTATAAGGGAACTACTCTCAAGGTTCCTGTAGGCGACTTACCACCAGAAAGGCTCCAGGCGAATCAACCGCCGTTTACCGCAGCAGCGGTAGATCTCTTCGGACCTATGCACATCACAATAGGTCGCCGTAGAGAGAAAAGATGGGGCGTCCTGTACACGTGTCTTACCACCAGGGCCGTCCATTTAGAGCTTGCCGCCTCTCTTTCGGCATCCTCTATGATATTATCATTAAGAAGAATGATAGCACGGCGTGGTACACCCACCGTTCTCTACTCTGACAACGCCACCAACTTCTACGGAGCAGAACGAGAAATCGCCGAAGCAAAGGTGACTCTACCCGAATCCATGAGGCCATTCTTGATCGAGAAATCCATAATGTGGAAGAAGATTCCGCCAGGCAACCCTTCCGCCGGTGGTGCTTGGGAACGTCTCGTCGGCAGCGTCAAGTCAGCTCTGAAAACAACCCTCAAAGAACGAGCGCCCCATGAGGAAGTCCTGCACACTTTGTTGCTAGAAGCCGAACACATAATTAATTCGCGACCACTCACACCAGTGAATCCCGATCTCGAAGACGAGGCCCTGACTCCGAATCACTTCCTTCTTGGACGATCAAGCGCCATGTCACCGCTGGGAGTGTTTACAGACAGCAATTTATCCCTATCTTCTTGGAAGACTGCGCAATCTCTCGCCGACCACTTTTGGAAACGCTGGCAGAAAGAATACCGGCCGAGTTTACTCCCACGATCCAGCGCGCACCAGAAAAGTCAAAAGCTACACGCAGGCGACATAGTGATAATAGCGGACGGTTCAATGCCACGAGGTACATGGCCTAGAGGCGAAATCGCACAACTCTTTCCCGGCCCTGATGGCCATGTAAGAGTAGCCATTGTACGCACCCGCGCAGGTGAAGTCCGCCGCCCAGTCTCCAGATTGATCCCTATATGCTCTCCGTTCAACGACGGTGCTGACGCACGTGGGGGAGAATTGTCGCATATAGCTTATAATATGTAAATAAACATCTGTCTTATGTCATTTATAGCTCATACTATGTAAATAAATATCTGTCTTATGTAGCTCATAACATGTAAATAAATATCTGTCTTAGTATGTAATTCTTAAGCCTAAGACTTTAACTAGATATAAGATTGATTGTTCCCCAATTAAATTAATCCCATTCCTTTACTTTTTTGTACAATATTTGTCCATTGTGTATTTCGTGTAATTCATTTAAATAAATACTATCACACTATACGCTACCACATATAACACGCACGCGGCGTGAGATACCCGCGACTTTGGGCGCTCGCGGATTATCGCGGAGTGGGGATAGCTAATATATATATACGCTATCCGCGAGGGCTCAATTCATTCACGCTCACTTCATCAAGCGCTAATCACGCGCTCACTAACCAACTAACACTCAACCTACTGTAATGTTGTAATTGTAAACAAGTGTTTTTATTTAAACATTTCCCTAAATAAAGTCCCTGAGCCGAGGTAGCCGCAGTAGCTGAGTCATCGAGCATCACGACAGTCTTCGTCAAGAGAACGAGATACATCCACACCCCACACTACCGCCGTTCTAACCTTACACCACGGGTTCGAGATGTTTTTTTTTCGGTAAGAAACTCGGCGAGACATTTTTATTCTCCAAAACAATATAAATATATATATATACATTATAATACATTTTATGAACCCTAATATGAATTAAAGAAACATTACATTGCTTTCAAACAAATTAAGAATGTTGTATTAAGTAAGTACTGGATTACAGTAAACATGTAAAGTTTCTAATTATCAGAATTAAAATAACTAGAGAATAAAAATTCGAACCTGAATCGATTAGTAACCGTTATAATGGCGGGACCAGATCCTGAATTCGATCGATTCATATTGCATTATTTAGTACTGAATTTGTACTATTTGGTACCTGTTGTAAAAAAAATTGTACCTCTTCTGTTTCAAATTTATATTCAATCAGTCTGGTCCCGCCATTATAACGTTATAATGGCGGAACCAGTCTTGAATTCTGTCCATATTCTGTCGATTCATATTGCATTATTTAGTACCGAATTTGTACTATTTGGTACCTCTTGTAAAAAAAATTGTACCTCCTCCATTTCAAAATTATACTTCAAACAGTCTGGTCCCGCCATTATAACGTTATAATGGCGGAACCAGGTCCTGAATTCGATCGATTCATATTGCATTATTTAGTACAGAATTTGTACTATTTGGTACCTGTTATAAAAAAAAGTGTACCTCTTCCATTTCAAAATTATACTTCAAATAGTCTGGTCCCGCCATTATAACGTTATAATGGCGGAACCAGGTCCTGAATTCTGTCCATATTTTGTCGATTCATATTGCATTATTTAGTACCGAATTTGTACTATTTAGTACCTCTTGTAAAAAAAATTGTACCTCTTTCATTTCAAAATTATATTTGAAATAGTCTGGTTCCGCCAGACCATTTGAACCATACTTTTTCTTAATAATTTTGAAATGGAAGAGGTACTCATTTTTTTACAAGAGGTACAAAATAGTACAAATTCGGTACTAAATAATGCAATATGAATCGACAGAATATGGACAGAATTCAGGACTGGTTCCGCCATTATAACGTTATAATGGCGGGACCAGACTGATTGAATATAACTTTGAAATAGAAGAGGTACAATTTTTTTTACAACAGGTACCAAATAGTACAAATTCAGTACTAAATAATGCAATATAAATCGATCGAATTCAGGATGTGGTCCCGCCATTATAACGGTTACAATCGATTAATTGTATAAAATTAAATTTAGTATCACCAAAATAATATGTATTGTGTTTACAGAATTGAACTGTGAACCGCGCCCGCTGCAGAACACCGTTGCGATTGCAACGTGATTGTTTCGGCAGTTCCGAGGCAATTTGTCGAATTCTGGGCGAGTATCGCAGTGCCCATTACGCCAGATCTGGGGGGTTACCATGACGCACTAATGCAATTCAATTTAGGTCGAGAGAAAGAAACAAGGCTATACGAGCCATATATCACTGTCCCTTTCCCTGAACCTAAACTGAAACGCATTAGTGCGGCATGGTAACCCCCAGACGACGAAACGGGGCCACGTCGTTGCGTCGCCTAAATCGTACTACTTATAAATTATTTTTATTAACGTTTTTTTTTATTTTATTTTGTGGTTGTCAGTGCCTGGGTATAACTGTAATGCTGTGTAACTGATTTTAATAATAAATAAATAGTAAAATGTTTTATTATCTAATAACACGTGTTAGATTGCTATTTGGGTATAATATAACTCCCATGTTTAAAACTAAAGCAACAATAGTAACCCACCTACCTACTCTGTCTTCAAGGCTAACTTAATTTAACCAGACCTCTACAATGTTTTATTTGACGGCGGCAGTATCAAATCTCCAATTGCTAAAATCCATTTAACGAGTTCGTAAGTATTCCTAATATTTTCCAGCAAAAAAATGAGCCGAACTTTTTATTGGCTTATTGAAATACTTTCGGAAATATTTTGTAAAAATTGTTAAGTAGAAGTTTAATTTCATTTTCTCTCTTGCTATAAAGCTCTGAGCTATAAATATACGTTAATATTATAACTCAAGTTTGGAAAGTTATTTCATTTCACTAGCTAAGGGATAAAAGTTTATCCCAATCTGAAACTAATTTCTAAACAGCACAAGCCAATAACAAAGCTGCGAACTGATTGAAGCCGCAGTTTCATAAAACTATCGAATTATCAATAGTGAGAGCTTATAATGAAAAAGGTTAGCAAGCAATTAAGTACTAACAACTAAACAATTTTTCATAGTATTCATTAGATGTTCTAAAATATCTGGAAAAGAGTTTTGCAACTTTATTAATTGTAACTGCTTCAAATATTAAAATGTAGTTCCTAGGCGACAATACAAATAATAGATAGTTAATAAACCTATACATCGATACACAATATTATACATTACCCATTAGTACGCAAAAATTACCAAAAAGTGATCTCACCGAGAATCAAACACAAGACCTCCAGCGTCATAAGCAGGGTCTACGAGCAGGTCGTTACAGTTTACGGAAGCCGTCAAAATAATTGGTATCTTCTAAATAGAGAGCAACCAGATTACTCTTATCTAAAAACGTTTGACATGGGAAATGAACAGCGCAGGTATTTACTTTCCAATTCAGTAAAAACGTTGCGTCTTTTAGTAGGCATTTTACTGTTACGAGATATATGTATTTCGTACACGGCCGTAAGCTCGCGGGTTTGGCATGTAGAATGATGCGAACCAAAGTGAATCTTTCCCGGGCTTTCAGTGTTTTTTTATCGATATAAGCTTGCGAGCTAGCGTACGGGAGTCATTCCTAATTCATGTTGTGCTTAGAAACGGCTCAATACAATCCGTCTACACGTATTGACAAATAGTATCGGAATCAGAACAAAAAAGATGGTCAGAAATTCGGCAACAACTTTTATAGCACTAAATTTTCTTTGAAAAAGTGTAAGAAATTGTTAACATTTAGAAAAGGTCAACAACAAATCATGGTCGTTTAATACAGTATTCGGCAAATGAGGGTCATATTTACCCATCCCTCAGCGAAGGCTCATTCGCCACAACAAAGTGATACTCTATGTTTATACAAGCCATCGAATAGGCGAGGTTAGAAATTTGTAACCAAAAACCCTAAACTACCCTATCACATCTAATAATATTTTCCATAATAACACCCTTTATAAACTCTGTGAAGCTGCGTTTATTTTACAGTATGTTTAATATTTGGATGCTATTTTGCAATAATGTGTCAAGCCACATCGATTTGTCAATTAAAACTCAATTCTATAAATTACTTATTAAAGTTGACATTTTATTGCAAAATGGATGTGGGTTGACGCATTATTGCAAAACGGCATCCATTTAAATAGGAATGTTAATAAGATATTTGATAGTATTAATCATAAACAAAATAAAAACATCGTAGAGTAGGTACTGGTAGGTACTCCGTAAAGTTAGCAGCGAGACGTAACTCCAATATTTTACATATTCATGACTCAACATTAAAGAGTAAAAGTCAATGCACCAGTAAAAGTGTAAAATGCTGACGTCTGAAAGCATGCGGTCGGTCACCGCCGACACGTGCCAGCGACAGTGGAGCAAATTTAATACGTCCTTTTGCTGTGTTTTACTGCTTTATCGTCCAATCAGCTTTTTCTTTACGGACGACAAATATTATACGACATGGAGTTTTCCTGGTAAGTTATTAACCGTTAATTTATTTTCACAATCCGCTTTGTGTTTTCGTACCTTCATGAGCCCTTATTGATGTTTCAAGTGATACCTATATGCTTTTAAGTTAAGGTAAGTAGCGGTTTGACTGCCCAAAAATGCGTTGCAATTCATCCTGTATTTTGGAAGCCACTGAGAGTTCATATGTACATTATGTAGGTATGCCATTACCACATGTGCACTGGTGAAGATATAATATTTATTTTATAAACTTTAAACATGAGTCTAGAACTCTAGACTGTAGATGCTTATGTGTTTACGGTACTGAGAAAGGTCACCTGGCGAAAGTTTGAAGTCACATCGGGCATGCGATAAATGTGCAATTCTACTCGTTTTATACATATTCCTTATAACAACTAAGCAACGATCTACTTACTATAAAAACTACCAAATAAAAACTAAAGTTAAATTCATGACTCAGCTTTATATTCCAGTCACAAAGTTCCAAATTTGTTACGTTTGTTTCGGATTAGTTTTAGTTTAATGCTTATTTAAAAACCATTACGAAAACAAATGGGTTTTAAATATTTAGGTACAAATAGTTGCTCTATAATAGACTAGATCCATAGTTGATGTGATAATCCCTCGAACTATACAATTTTAATATTTCATAGGATTTGCAATTCGATTGCTACACAAAAATAAATGTTTTGTTTTAGTTCAAGGTTTGCGTTATTTAGTTTGAAGTGAATATTTTGACTTCGACATTTCATGTAAAAACTGGATAGTTACCAACCAATTTAATAAATTCACTAGAAAAAAATATTTGTTACTTGTACTATTTTTTGATCGTGAAACCTAATAGTAAAATATGGTTCAAAAATAATAAAATTCTCCTATTTTCGTCACTTTCAAGATTAGGTATTACGGGTATAAGCTGATTCAGAAGACATGAGCAAATGAAATCATCTAATTATAAGATCTTCATGCATAGTAATTAATACTTGTATTGGTGTGATTGGTGAGAACGTGGTAATGTTGGTTAATGATGGCAACGCGTGGTAATTTAAGGTGATATTTTTATAGGAAGAAGTAAAAAAATTACATTAATTGTATGTATGGTATTGATCCTGCTCACATCTCACGCACCCCACCCTATTTATACCTACATAATTTGAGCTTATGTCATTGAAATAAGATGGAAAAACATATTTAGGCTTTGATTATATACACAGAGAATTGATTTAACTATCTACATATTTAAATGAAAGGATTTACAACATGTGTCTAATTGCCTATTTTCTTAACACATTGAGCGCGGGGAACTCCCGAGGGGAGCTCTCTGTGGGAGGTTCATTTTCGCTACAAAGCGGAAAAATCACGGGATCGGCTAAGGGCGCTAAAAGTGTTAAGGGCGCTAGAGTGTGTGCAGAAAAAACGTCTGGCAGTGAGGCACGTTTATAAATGTCTCACGAACTTTTACATTCCAAACAAACTCTAATACCTGTATATGTTTGACAGGAACTTATGCCGTTATCGCGGCTACTCGATACACTGTTTCGTGCACACTGTTTAATCCATATAATCAAAAAGAGACGAGACGACAACGCCGCGAGTTGCTGTCGCACATCAATTGTGATAGGACTGCAAGTTACAAGTGTCTAAAGTGAGGTGGGAATCAATAAAAATAAAAGCCTTTATGTAGTGGCGATTATCGGCAGATCACACAGACATCGATAAAAATTATAGCCAGCTGTGGTCATATTTTCGCTGTTATCTTGCAGTAATAAACATCTGACGGTCGTCCCCTCCAATAATAACAGTAACACTCATTTGGCATTTAGGTGCACTTAATCGGATTCGTAAATAAAAGAAGAAGGAACTTTGGACCATTGATTGGCTCAGAGAGTCGTAAAGAAATCAGAAGATATTAATTATACCTACATATTAATATTCTTGATTATTATTTGAACTTAGGAACTTGGTAATTGACGATCCATATTCAAATAATAAATAAATGTCCTGGGCCAATCATACACAATTAGATCTGGTATCCAGTTAAATCTGGTGATTTGGGGATCAAGAGGTACAAATAGATACTCAAATACATAGAAAATCACAACCAAGGAACAAATAATTGTGATAATATTTACACACATAATGCCCTCACCGGAATTCGAACCCGTAACATCCTGACAGCTCTCTAGATTAGCAATCTGAAGTGGCAATGAGCAGGCCACATTGCATGCAAAGCAGATGTGCGATGAGGTCGGAATCCGTTTGAGTGGAGACCACGGTTTGGCAAACGCAATGTAGGATGGGTGGACGTCCTCAAGATGAACAGACGGCCTCACGAAGATCGCTGGGAGGTGCTGGATGCTGGTTGCTTCCAATCATCGCATGTGGATGTCCGAAAGGGAGGTCTATGTTCACCAGTGGACAGGACATCTTATGCCTGAAATGATAAGGATGATACCTCGCCTCTTTCGAATTAAGCCTACAGCTAGAACATATTTCTGTGTTTACCCTTTTTTAGATGTTAAAATATACCTTTACTTCTTTTTACAAAGCCTAAAGTAACTAAAGCCTATTGGGACAGATCTGGAGCATCAGTTTAGGTAAGTTTATCCGAAGTAAGGAGGTTTATCTCCTGCTCTGTATTGGTTTAAAGAGTCTTCGTGCGGAAAATTACTTCCGCTCTCTGTATTACGATTTATAAATATCATTTTTGGGGAACATTTTTGTGAAGCCTTTGAGAGCTATTATATACATCAATATTTATGATTTGCCTTTTTAGTAAAATATAGAATAATGTAGTTGCTATGTCCTTTTTAGGGTTTCGTAGTAAACAAGGCACCCTTATAGTTTCGCAATGTTCGCTTGTCCGTCTATCCGCAGCTCAGCGGCGGTTAGTACTTGCCTGAAGCCATCAGACATGAAAAAAATTATAAAAAATTCAGGAGACTACTAAAGAAGTATTACTTGATTACGAAGTAATGCTTCTTTAGCGGTAGTTATTATTAAGTACAATCAGTTCGATTATATCCCAGTCAAAACAATTAATTAAGAGACTGCCGCTCCCACAGTCAAATTGTTGTAACAGTTTTGTGGGACGATACTGTAATTTTTTTAATTAAATTTGTGTCAAATAATTCAATAAATAAATAAAAATTTTACAAGTATGCGTACATTAATCACGTCGACAAAGCGGTATAATAAAGTTATTTTAATTTGTGTTTGTATTTTTTCCCGTATAAATTATAAATATTGGTTATAAATATTGGATGTCATATACCAACGAAAAAAAGAACGACCCAGATCACCAACGTCCGAAGTGGGGATCGAACCCACGTGCTCAGCTTTAGCGGCTGATGCCTGCCTCCCTTCGGCCACTCGGTCTTAGCAACCACCAGTTAATTTAGTCCACCACCAGTCTTAGAGTATGGTCAAAGGCGCCTAGCCTTGTAAGCATAATTATACCCGAGAAAATTGACTGCTGGCTGCTAAGGCCGAGCGGTGCAGGCATCACCTGCGAAAGCTGAGCACGTGGGTTCGATTGCTACCTTTACAATTGGCATAATAAAATGTAGAAAAAAACATTTTTCGGATTCCGCCCCTAGTAGTAACTAGGGGTGATTTCTTTTACTTTTCTGTAATCCTATAGTGTGAAGTATAGTTGAAAAAGTAGGTCTTTTAAAAATAATAAGGGTTCCAAAATAAAGTTTTTTTTCTACAGTCAATATTTTACGCTTCTTTAGTCGCTTCAGAATTTAAAAAAATGTTTCCCACCCCCTCTAATTTTTGATCCATGGGTCCATGGAAACTTAGGCTGAGCATGGCCCAACATGCTCTTAGCCGGTTTTGTTTATTTTTTTGTATGTATGCTCGATATTTCCGATAATCGTAAACCGATTTTCAGTTTATTTTTATTGAATGGGTATAACCCCTAGAGATGGTCTCGTTGGCAACAAGTCTGAGTCTGATGATTAGATTTCTGATAAATTGGTTGAAGTAGGTCTTTTTTATTTGGTTATTTATCTAGAAATCGATAGCTCTAATAGACATTATAATATTGGAAACTCCGATTAACGGCTACGAAATCATTTGTAAGTATTACATTACTACATGCTGAAGAGTAACACCTTCGCGACCACGTCCATATTATTATATTTCCACAAAGTATTTATATCGGGATTGCTGGGCGTAAATACATTTATGTAAAGTGAAGTACATACTATTTCTATTTTGTGATATTGCCTTGTTAAGGTGCATTTAAACCAAACGAGCATTCGCTCATTCTATCCCCCACTCTACGAAATTCGTTCGTTACACAAAACTTGATTCGTCGAAATTCATTGATTTCGTAGAGTGGGGATAGAAGGAGCGAATGCTCGTTTGGTCTAAATGCAATTTATGTTGGTAAAGGGATCGCCATGTCGATTGTTCTCTCGCCACTTTCACTCGAAATGCATCATCATCATCATCATCAGCCTATGATAGTCCACTGCTGGACGTAGGCCTCTCCTATTAACTATGCGTATAAACGCATTAGGAGGAAAATACTTATAATCGCCACGCTGGCCAAGCGGATTAGCGATCGCAGTAATGTGTCCATTATGATGACGCTGCTGCCCATCATCAATCTTTTATCAAATAATGGTCAGTGACACTTCAATCCCTTAGTCGACTCTTACGACACCCGCAGGAGGAGTTGGGGTGGCGACAAATGTATTCTTATTGCCGTCACCACACGGCTGACTCGGAATGCGACAACACTTAAATTGCAAGGTTACGTGCGAGCTGAAGGTGCTCATCGCTCATGCTGTAAAGCACGAAGGCTCATAAAAGGGATCAAAGTAAGCTTTACTATAGCGGGGAAATGAAATATTTTCTTCACGCTCGTCTGACGATCCTTGGAGTACACGCACGGAAGGATTCCTTTCCTTAAGGAGCTTATCTGAATTTTCATCCTCAGAGATGTTACGCAAAGTGACACCGTACATAATTTTCTTGGGGAATTCCATGTGCCTAAAATGTAAATTGTTTGCGGTTTAGGAATAATTGGTGTGGAAAGTTTTGAATTGGTATAGGATTTGTTATGTAAATAAGTAATTATAAAAGGATTTTTCATAAACATGAAGATAATTACAATTATAAATTACATGCCAAGGCCGTTTAAGTGAGAAAGGTCTCGGATGACTTGTAATTGCAGGCCGAGGCCGACAAACATGTGATCTGAGGCTTTCCCATTAAACGGCCGAAGTGTGTATACTATTTTTCAGCTCAACGGAGCTGGCTGGCGGAAGGCAGAAAAGTATTTTTACCTACAAGCAATTATTACTAAATAATGAATATTTTTAGTAGTAACATGAATTTGGTGGTGAATATGTATTATTTTTTAATCACGTTCTATGTTATTGCAAGGCGTAGGCGCGATTTCTTTGCCCAGAGGCTAAGCCTGTCGGTGCAGAGAGGAAATGTGTATAGAATACAGATGTTGCACAAATTTTTTTTTAATCTCTCTGATCGGAAAATTCATATTTCATACGTAGTTAATCGGATCGAAAGTTGCTCTTCCATCCCTAGGGTCGAAAGTATTTTTTTATTGAAACTAAATCGATTCTTTTACTTTCCTCAAATTCGAAATGAAAAGTATAGTGTTTTACTCGGGTGAAAGTGACCCATTGACCCTTACTACTTTTGAGCGCCAGAAATAGGTATCTTGGATGCAATGCGTCACTTTCCCCCCTTAGTTTACAATCTTCTATTATTTCGTATGTTCACGGAAGCTTCCGAATTAATCTCTCTGTCTCAATTAGTTTCAGTACAATACATACTGAAGTTGATTGTGACAGTAATAGGAATTCGGACTTTTCCGTGAAAAGCAAGGATTTCGCACTACATCTGTACCCTAGCATTCTTGCGACCATGCGTGTAGATGAGCATGGGGAAGTTTTTTATATTTTATTTTATAATTTAATTTTAGCATTCGTTTTATTTTTCTTATAATGTATGAAATATCTAGTTTAGAATAGTATGTTTCCATAAAAAAACATTGCAAGAGCACATGAAAATAGTTAGTATCCGTAAAACATTTTCTGTTCTACCAGTAATGGTTTAATATATCTCATCGACGAAACTAATTGTAACTAGTAGGTGGGTTGTTCTCTTGGCGTTTCAACCGCTTCATTCCCCTCCTACAGTGATTTGATAAAACTGTATACTATAGTACCCTGTGCAATACAATCGCGATTGAAATATAGTCATTATTTTGGCTCACTTTAGAATAAATGTAAGGAAGGTAATGAAAGCGGTTCAAACGCCGAGAGAACAACACAGGTAGGTAATATTAACTAATGTATACCTAGTTATAAGAAGATACTCATAGTTACTCTTAGTTTTAGTACCTAATGTTATTTTTCAGCCGTTCATATTGACTTCATTCATCATCGTTTGTGTACATGGAAAGGTTACCTTGACACGGTGTTTAAAATGAGCTTTCTGAAATGGCATATCCAAGAAGTACGTGACAAGTGTCAGTCGCAAGGTATAAACACTAATGTTAGTAACTCGGACATTGGCACTATAATAAACCCTGATAACATTTATTCCCTAAGCCACCATCTTGGCCAGAGCGGACATGTACAGGCAAGGTACGTGACTCCATAAAATATGACCGTGACATACGATGCACGTAATATTTAATACATATTTATTTGGCATCCTTTCCGATACGTGTGGTTTTCCATTAGCAGCTTCAGCGGACTAGCGTTCACTCGGTAATTGGATTTCGTTTCTATGCGCATATACGAATTTTGATTACGTGCATCGTACGTGAAGATACATGAATACAACATGTGTTTAATAAATACCCTGTACATTGTATACCCAACACATAGTACGTAGGTACATATATTTTAAAGTCTAGGATAGGTACTAACTATTTCAAACTCTCTTAAGAAGCATGACAGAACTACCTACATTAATATGTATTATTCTCTGACCATAGACTGTAGTCTATAGTCAGATTTAAGTTTGAACATATATTATTCATCACAATCATCGTCTTTAGATGTAAAGAAATCCTAAAAAAGAGCATCAATCAATAATTATGTAAACACAAAAACATTTCATTTTAAATTGATATTTATTTCATGAAACTATAAATCATAATTACCTATGTTAGAATCCACCTACTGTGCTGAATAGTTACATTAGTTAGTAGTGTGACTAGTAGGTATATAAGACGGGACAAAAAACATTGTATACAGAATCGGGAATGCAGTGCATAATGTACCCACCTACTTTTATAAAGAGAAGTTAACTGTCTGACGTCACCTTACAAAGAATAGCCGCTTGGGATTGGAATGCGACTTCTCTGCACTCTGAGATTATCTTGTGTTAGAAAACATCTGAGTATACTATTCAAATGGGGATTGAGAACTATTCTCTGTATAGGTAATGTTAACATTTTAATACCCATCTCATATTCATCATAGCCAAAAAGTATATGAAGCTATTGAAATTAAGAAACATCGGAATTTCAATCAAAACGAGGGGCAAGGAATCTCGTCCGCGTGGAATCCTGTGATTTACAAAATGTAAGCGTGATGAAACATCAATTTTAAAGCCATTGTATGTTGTGGATGTTGTGTGTAGGCCAAGTGACAACGGTAGCCTAGAAGTGAATATTCAAGACCAAGTGCGGGTAGTTTGCAAAACCGCGCGGGTTTTGCAAACTGTTGAGGGTGTTGATACATTTCCTCGCCAGTCTGCGACCACGGGTGTTACATCATGCACGAAACGTCAAGATAAAATGAAAAGTAAGTTTATGCCATTAAGTCCGGTTGTTGTTAAAATATGCTGTAAGGTCGCCAGAACTCAAAGAGGATGCACTACACCTCCAGTAAAGGGCCACGAGAGATGAGCCCTTTGTCGGTTTTACAGTCGTCCCAGATGATGATCCAACTTTTATATTCGTACACTTTCGGTCAATGAATACGGGTTAGGTGGAATTTTTATTGAAAATAGTGTACTTAAATATGATAATTAAAAATATTTTTCCAAAATATTTAAGTGTAGCACAAATATATAAGTACCTATATATAATATATGTATGAAATCTGCGTGTAAGTATTGCAATTTTCCTGAATTTATCATTGAACTATTTCTTTGTAGATACAAAAATGTAAAAACGTTTAAAAAACACAAAAAATATACAGTTATACGAGCTTTTTAATCATGACTTGCTATTTTATATCTACGGACGGAGTCATTATACGCTAAAGTTACAAAAATTTTCTTGGAACTCAGGGATATACCAATTCAATCTGATGTTAAAAATGATTCCACTTGTACAATACATTTTTTTTAAATATATATATTTTATTATATTTTTTTAACCATCCCCTGACCCGTATTCATATTCATCGACCGCCAGTGTATAAAAGATGAGGATAGAACGCAGTGGACTAGTATTCTAAAGGATAAGCATAGAGCAAGCCATATGCTTAAAATCCCGAAGCGTGATGCTTAATAATATTTCTCTTGACACATATACGAGTAACTATTGCAGAATTCTGCCAAAACGAGCATAAAGTTTCACACAGCCGTTGGCTACTAATATTTTCATATTATTTCAACTTCAGTCACAGCTGTCTACAGTGTCTACTAGGGTGGGTCACAGATGTATGAAGAAAAAAAAAGTATTTGTTTTTTACTAGTAACAGTTGTCAATAGTTCCGGAATTAGGTCGACAAAGAGTGTGCAAAATTATTTGGCCATCGGAATTAATTTTCTGCCTCCGGATCTAATTGAAAGATTTCATAGAAACTTCAGTACATTTTGTACTGACCACAGTTGATATCTATGTTTTTACTTTTTATTGCAACTTGAGCTATGTTTGAGTATTGTGTTTACCTGGAAATAGCTTTTCTATAGTTATGGAGCCAAAAGAGACGAAAAAAAAGTCAAAAATAACAACTTTTTTTTTTGAAGTTCCATACATTTTAAGAAAATTACTAATCAAATCCGGAGGCAGAAAAACTTAAATTAAAAATATAATAAAAATAAGAGTGATAATCAAATATCAAATGGCACCGTTTTGTAACTATTATCTTCAAAAAGTCGAAATTTTTGAAAAATGACCCACCCTAGTGTCTACTGTAGCCTGTCACATGAAAACGAGGTTAAGGGGAGGCATTACATGGACGAGATAAGCGAGAACGCTCTGTAAATGGAAAACTCCCGGGTCAGTAAGCCGGTGAGTTTTTTCGCGTTCCTTGACGTGATAAATGGCCGTGGAGTCCACGGACGCCTAGACTCAGTTGGAACGAATGCCAATGACGCGAGAAATTGCTGTTATTTTTCTTAACTCTTTAATGCTGGTACCTACCTAACTATTTACAGTTATTTGACATCTTAAATGTTAGCCATCCATAATCGAAGGGCATAACATTAATAACTCAAAAAAAATGTAAATACTAAGCCTGCGCATATTGCTACACATCATACACACTACACACAGCACATCACAACACAACAGATTGATGAGTCATCCATCATTAATAAGTTTGGTACCACCTACATGTAAGAAGTTTTAGGCTAGTTTGATACCTAGTTTCTATTGAGATCAAACTGATAAGTAGGTGATAAGACTAATAAGTCAATAACAATATAATAACATACAAAACTCTCTTTGGACTTATTATTTAACCTCGTGCCTGCATTACGTCAAAAGTTGCCAAATCGAATTGAAAAGTCCAATTGTCATAGTGTTTAAAAATTGTTATTGGTTTTGGTTCTTAGGTATATCCTTTAATTAGGACACATGTAGGCAGGAGATGTAACACATTTCCAGTTTTGTATTAAGCTTTGGACAGTTTTCTATGAACAAGCTTTCAAAAGTAATAAAATAAAATTTGGTACCTTAATGCTCTTAACCAACTGTAATAATAACTCACTAGTAGAGTTGGTAGGAGCGGCTCCAGAATGTCCACATCCAAACGACATCGATGCTAATACGTTGGCTGCCATGAGCAACATCACTTGTGGGATGCGGTAAGGTGCCGTAAGTATGGGGTGGTGTGGGTCATCCATGAGCTATATGAACAAATGAGCCGTTAACAATGTTTCCGAGTCGAGGTAGGTAAACTGTGGATAGTGTTGATTTTGGTCATAGAGAGAATCCCGAGCACTAACGTTTAGTTTGCTTTTATTAGTTATTTTTATGGTAACGTAAACCAAAAGCTTATTCCGCGCGCTTTTGCAGTTTTACGTTACTAGTGACCTCTATAAAATATCACATGAACTTCGAACTCGTTGCACGGTGTGGAGCTTAACATGTGGTAGCTGCTCTTTGAAGTAATGCATAGAATAATTACTAGATGGCGCTGTAAGCAATCTGACATGTAATTATTTAAGAAGTGAATAGATGGCGCTAGCTAACAAATAATGCAATTATGATTTGATGTTATAATAATTATTAGGTACTTTTATTAGGTACCGTGAAATTAAATTTTCGCAGTACAAATCGTGCACGCCTTAGTGCGAGAAGTGCTTCATTTTTTATCATGTTGAAACTCGCAGGGCCACCTATACCTAAAAACGTCGCGTGTACAAAATATACCTACTGAAGATTATACGCGTGTACCCAAAGAGAATAAAATCACTACGTTTTAAGAGACGGCACTCCCGAACAAGCCCAAAACCGAGTTATGAAGGTATTTTGTGCCAACGTACAAAATAAATATGTCAATACTACCAACTTAAAAAAGCAACACTAGAGCTCGACACTCACTACACTTGCTGTTTGTCGATATCGATAAAAGTGCAATATTTTTTTCTGCACCTACCGTAATAGTGAATTTATATTACAAAAGAATAATGAAAGGGTAAAATAAAATAATGCTATAACACAAATATATATTTTATTGCACAGGTATTTTTATTTCATTTTCTTAGTAGGGTATGGGCCCAATCGTAAATATTACACTATGGAGGGGCCAGGAGTTAAGTTTCCGAGCTAAAACTCCGGCATACAGCAGTTCAAAAACATGGTCCAAAGCCAAGGAATCGTTGAACGAATAAAATTTCTCCAAAGATCTCCATCTGAAATAAAGCGATTATCGATAAATTATGTTGCACTCTATTTGTGCATTAGCTTGCCTTATTTAGATAGATTTTATTTGCCATTGAAGTTATTTCTTATTTAATTAGTAACTGTCATCGTTTGCAGTTACTAATTATATATTCAATAATGAAATGAAAAAATAATTTGCTACTAAGATAAAATAATTTGATACTGACATGTCTGGATCAAGAGGAAATCTTGTCAAAAATACGCCAGAAGTTCGTTTTAATTCACGCCGAACACAACACACTTCACATTTCCTATTTGTTGTGCCCCCCATTTAGACGAAACATTTAAATATTTTGTATAAAACACAATAAAACATGAACCCGGGATCAGCTTTCATAATAAACAACGGTACGTTTCTGACACTGACGTTTTACCTATTTAGGTGGTAATTAAAAGTATAATACGTCTAAGTTTGAAGGCCAGTATGATTATGTGCTAATAAAATGCAACAGTAGGCATTTTAATTCTATAAGATTATATTTATGTCTCAATGTTGGTACCAAATGGTTTCATAATTTACCATAGTATGAAGTGTCGAGGGGCTGCGTGTACCTACAGAGAGAACATCAGGATCACAGATAAAATATAGGGAAGATTCCGTGTATTAAGACATACATGAACAAACTATTGTCATCCTTCACCCCATCTCAAGACGTATTCCATAAGGAAAAAGAGACAAATAAAGTAGCTCTTCTTGGTCGTGAACTCCATCAACGACTCCATTTTCTTGAACAATGCTACCAACCTGACTAGATAAAATGTCATTACTATTAGTGATGTCCAGTCTTCAATCGTATACTTTTATCGTCATTAATAATATTTTTACCAAATTAGGTAGCGAATACAGTAGGAATAAACCTTATTTCCTACTCAAAATCACGATCTACTTCGATCGTGATTTCAAAATCTACATTTTAGGATAAAAATAAAATCACAAAGTTAACGAAATATTTTCTTTAATTAAAATGTCATAATGAGGGTTTCCTAAAACGTATGCCACTAGTTGGCGCCACTTAGCCGTAAGGTCCCGCTAAGAAACACAATTATCTAGCCCCAAAGAAAGACTAAGTAAATGTTTTTTTTTTAAATAAAGTTTAAATTTTTTTATGTATTTTTTTTAACTCATACAAAATATTTAAACCAGAAACTATAAACATAGAATTTAGACAAGTTTCTGGACCTGCTCCCGCCCTGGTGATTTCAGAAAACTCTCATTATAACATGTTTTATGGACTTATCATTCCTTAAAGCATACCTAACAATTTTGGTATGATGGCTTCTTTATAATTAAATTAATCAGTCTACACAAGTATCACATGAGCGTCATTATTAAACTAAACTTAATTTACTTGCTGGTTGACATGACATTGGATGATTACCAAATATGGTGGGTAGTACGTCAGAATGTAATCACTTATGCGCGTACCCTTGCCTGAAACAACAGCTTAAAATTGTGCGGAGCATATTTTTGAATACTCTTTAGGGTACCAGTCGTCTGCCTTTTTGATATTTTTGACCCATAATAGCCTTTGTTCAGTGTCCAGTGGAAACCTGTTGGACATTAAAAACATCGATTCATTTTTGAGTTGACTATCAATACATTTATCGATATCACGATCGGTCTCTTAAGTACCACACTATGCGATACAAATGTTTCAATCCCACTATTTATAATTACATTACGAATGTAAATACAAATGGTTTAATCACAAAACTACACATATGTATCCGACAACAAATATTGAATAAGATTTTCAGTTACTTTTACCTTAATAAGGTTCGAAATCTTAAAATTCAAGTCAAAACTAAATTGCCGGTGAAACGTAATGTCTTTATTTTGTTCATTCAGGTAACCCTGGCGGTTTTTACACCCTGGAACGACACAAGTCATCACTTTTATCACATTCCGTGCACTTATCGAACAGAAATATACATGAAAAGCTTTATTTTAATCACTTTTACTATTTGCGGTTTAGGTGCACTAGTATACACAAACAAAGATCGTTGACAGGCATTGCCGGCGTCACCCACAGATAAAATAGACTCGGTCTATCAATTTATATGTCTATGATCAGGATAGACATGAAGATTTTTTTTAAAATTAATTGCCTCGCCTGGGAATTTATCCGACTCAAATTTAAAAAAATAAATACCTGCCTGTTTTTATGCTGCCAATCGATGTACCTACCTAAAGTAAAAAGTATCATAGTGTCTAAGAAGAAAGGAATAGGGTAAAATAACTAAAATTAATGATTAAATTGCAAGAAAGTTACCTATTTCTTGCTGTTCATAGGTACCTCTAAAAATAGCTATTTGGCATACAAAGTCTATGAATGCAGTATTGCTCGCGATTAAAAATAACATATTCTCTTTTTTTTACCAAAACAGTCTATGAATAATTTTTAGAGTACTTTCCCTTCATGTTCCATAATCTTGGACACCCGGTATATCAGGATCAGATGTTTATTGTGTTGTGAGCAGTCTGGCGTCACCAATAGGTATAGGTACCAGATATGTATGGGGTATATACATATTATTGAACTTCGAAGCTGAAGTGGCAATGGGCACATATATTTCTCGAAGAACCGATGACCGTTGGGGCAAGAAGTTACTCGAGTAGAGACCACGTACTGGCAAACGCAGCGTGGGACGTCCACCCGCAAGGTGGTCAGACGACCTGGTTAGAGTTGCGGAGACTCGGTGGATACAGGTCGCATCCATCCGGCCAAAGTGGAAGTCTATTGAGGAGGCCTATGTCCAGCAGTGGACGTCCTATGACTGAAATGATGATGATGATGTACATACCTACTTACCTATAGGTAACTACCAAACTTATTATATTACTTTCACCTTGACTGTGAGACATGCATGCTTACCGCTCGTTTCAGTCCAATTTAGCGTTTACAGTGACCTTGACCGAACGAAGGGCAAAAAATAGATACCTACCCTCACCCACTACTTTCTGTGCCTACTGTACCCAGTTACTTCATTAAATAACATTCATTTATTTAATTCAGCTTTATGCTGGAATCTATAAAGATTCCAGCATAAAGCTCACATTTGAAACTAGTCCACGACTTATAGAGAGCAATTACTAATCGTTAAAGTCAAGGTTCACTTGATAAGGAAAGAAGTTCACGACCAAATTGAAATATAAATTAATTAATAATTTATTGCCTTTTTATTGTGGTCTCTCTGTCACAAATCAATTAAATTCAGTTCAAACTCCATTCTTGTCGTGTCATATTTTGTAGGTAGGTAGTCAAAACATTTATTGGATGATTCGTTATTGATCAATAAATATGCAAATATTTCATTTTACAACATCGTTAGGGATGTCTATATTAGGCACAACAATATTACTTATACAATATAAAGGTGCATTCAGACCAAGCGAACATTCGCTATTCTAACCTCCTACTCTACGAAATTCGATCGTTACACAAAACGTGATTGGTTGATTTCGTAGAGCGGGGGATAGAACAGCGAATGCTCTTTTGGTCTGCATGCACCTTAAGTTGTTTCCAGAGTCACTAGTAACCTCACACACACCATTATAAGATAAAAGCATACAGGGTATACTGAGCATTTAGTACGTAACCAAAGCCGAAATCGTTCAAAACGCGGGATACACCGTATATACAAACATCTAAGCTTTTAAGTGTTCGAATTAAAATAATTACATAATTAGCTGCTATATATTATGGCTGTAAGAACTGTTGATTGTGGCTGATGGACGTAATTTAATTTGACAGCAACTTATGAGACAAACCTGATGTTGTCGGACGTAATCATTATTATAGTTATGTAACCATCCTAATTAGTAAACACTTTAAAATAGTCGAGGCTTGTCATAATATTCAAAAAAGTATTCTTCATATACTCGTATAAGTATCGTACAACAAGAATAGGTGCAATCAAGAAATTTGTCGCTTCGTCACGTCACGTAGGAGAAGAATCTGAATTCCCTACCCATGGATACCTAGCTACCTAGCATAGTTTAAATACATACATCAAACTCAAAAAAAGCAAAGCCGCTTAAGTTTTCTCACCAAAGCTTTAGTAACAAGGTAAAGAAGGCAGAAATAAGCCGACCAAGAAAAGCTAAATACCGAAACGACTTACGATTCGCTTGAAGTAATAATTTCGTTCCAACATCGATTTGAATTCTGAAGATTAAATCTTGTCGCGGCGATCTGGAAATATAATTTCCTGTCTATAATTTGGCCCTTAGCTCTTTCATTTTGGATTTTAACAGCGTTTATTAGGTTACCGGGAAATAACTATGCTTATTTTTAGTTGGTTGCGGACCTACATTATCTAGGTTTTTATATTTAAATAGTATAGGACACGTTTTATTACTTTGCTTCGCAATGTCAAGTGAATGCTAACTACTTACATATAAAATGTAATTAAGTATACTTTTTATGAGATACAGATCTGTAGGTATATGTATTTTTATATTTGGGTCAAATTTGGCTAAAACCATTTATTTTATCAAATCCTTTATTACTTACTACGCAATAAAAGACCGACCGATGGTGATGCGGCGCGATTTGCCTTAAAAATGCGAAAGCGTCGATAGGTTTAGGGCGACCTTTAGGTACGTAATCATTGTATTCAACATTCATCATCATCATCATCATCATCATATCAGCCGAAAGACGTCCACTGCTGAACATAGGCCTCTCCCAACGATTTAATAGCTAATCGAGTTGTTTGTTAGATAATGAAGTTGTGTCATCCTGCAACACAACTTAATTATGGGACGTAACATTTATGGAGTTTCAAAGTCAATGTTACAATGTCACAGACTGAAATCGTTTACTAAAAAGCTTGACGCTTATTTATTAGAAAATTGTTACTATACACTACAAGAATATCTAGACGATAAGTAATTATTAAGGAATTTCAAAAATATCTTAGTTTTTAAGTAAATTGTGAATAAATATGTTATCTTAGTTTTAAAGTAGGTACATTGCTGTGGCTTTACGGGGTGCATATTATAATATGTATGTATTATTACTGTTGTAATACTTGTAATATGTGTGCAATAAACAATTTGATTTGATTTGATTTAAAATAACTTGCTATTGTGGCACACGCACTTGCCGAGTTACCTTCAACTTCCTATAGCTACACATTATAAATTCATTAGAGGGCAGTGTGCGGCGTGTGACAGAGCTTTTATAGTAATTGCCGTTACCCTTTTACTGTGGCCGAAGTTTGCCGCTCATTATTAGACAAAAGTTCCCGGGAATCCATTATCTTTATGTTGAAGTTGGAGTCGTAATATTTCAGCTCTGTGGTTGTAGAAGTATGAATAGTAATTTTCGTAATGGTTGCATAATGTTGATGTAATATAATGAATAATGATGTTAGGTACTAGTTACAACTACGCATCACGAGGTTAACCGAAAAATTGTTGTAAAAACGTACGGGCGTAACCAATTAATACTATGTTTGTTGACTAACCCTAGATTGTGTAAGTGGGGCTAAGTAGGTACTTTGTTTACATGTATATTTAGATATTTACATTTGAAGTCTCCAGTGTCACTCCATACACCCGTACAATGGCGCGGATGGACGCAGTCACGTCCTCATTAGCTGCTGCGTCGGGTTACATGCCGGCTACCTTACTTACGAAGTCTAGAAAGCCAAGTATTATATTACTAAACTAACGTAAGCGACGATATTAGTATCTACATAAACAGGCTGATTCTTGGGTCATGAGGAGTAAACAGAGTTCTAGGAATGGTCACGTGTTACGGTGATACGTAACTATCAAGTAAGGAACAATAAACTCTTAATTAGAAGATATTTTCCGCAATTTTTGGTTGTCTCCGTAGCGAAAGGTGCTCAACGTGACGGTCCGTAGCAACCTGTTCACTCCTGCACCTGACATGACTCAAAAATCACCCTGTGTGCTTATTGAAACATTTTATAGGACTCTACTAAACTAATAATTAATATGTTGGTACAAAAGCGGACAAAACCGCTAAATACCTAACATAAATATCAAATAAATAACGTTGAAATAATCCTTTATAAGAATAAGCGATTATAAGGAAACTCTTTTTAGATCAAAGTTCCTTCTAAACTCATTGAAATTCAGCTAATGAATAATGAAAGCCCAGTCAGTTTATCTCTAACTCGTAAAAGTTTGTAATCTCGTTTCAACGCGAGACTGAATCTGTCAACGGTTTACGAAGTTATACTTTTTAATCGTAACTCCTGAGGCAGTGACGCCTCCATCAGATAGCGGGTGTCTCTTAATATAATTTTGGTATTGTTTGTTATAAAACTAGTACCTATGTCATGGGCCATGACAATAGTGGCTCAGATCTGATATTCCCTCTTATCATTATGCCAATAAAGATCAAAACAGTACGCGAATATATTTCCTATACCGTATACAGGTGTAGTGAGAAATTACTTGCCTTCGGAAACGTTCGTAAATACATGCTGTTTCAGGCAGTGTCACCGAGTCTGACTTAAGTAGCATGACAGCTATTACTGTCAGTCTCAGTGAGATAGACTGAAACAGCATGACGTTGACGAACGTTTCCGAAGGCAAGTCATTTCTCACTACATCTGTACATACATGTACCTAAACACATAATGAATATAAAATATATATGTATATATGGATGATTAATTAACTAAACAGTTTTAAATATCCAACTAAGTCTGGCAATCCTTGCATGGCGTGGGATGAATGAACGTGGAATGCAGGCTTTTGCAAGAAAACAAAAAGACTCTCGCTGAGGCATTTTGATGGGATCGTTTCCAGTCACAAATCTATTGTCTGATTTAAATGGAACTATTGCAGACAACATTCCTAACATTTTTTTATCTGGAACCAAGATACATTGTGAACGAATTTATAACTTTTGTATAATGTACCCCGATAGCAATAAACAAGGATATCGGCTGGATAAAAATATGCCACTGTTATGAGTTGCAAAACATGACATTTTGGGTAAATTTTACTCGTAATTTCTAATCAGAATCACGAACTCTGTCCATTTATAAGGAAAAATTAAATTTAAACCTATAATTATTACCGTCATACGAATCCGATAGTAACAAAATAGTAAAAAAATCTTAAGACACTTTTTTTTTCGTCGGAATAGTACATTACTATAGAGGACGGGAAACGAAGGGTTACAGGCCAAGTAGATATATCTGGCCGAAGGAACTGAGGCCAGATAGGAATACGCGGCCTGTAACCCTGTTTCTCGCCGAGATTTGTATAGTGCTTTTCTCAAACTTGCCATGAAATAAAACTAACTGATTTCGCCGAATTTGCCTATTTGATTTGTAAATAAACCAATAGTACAGTATCGTACAACATTAAAAAAAACATTCGCGCCTAACTTTTTTTTTTAATCTTTTTGAGGTATCCTTTTACCTGGTGGTATAGACATTAGTTCTTAGGTTTTTTTTTTCTGTGGCTGAATGTCAAGACATAGTGTCACAATTTGACATTTCAAAACAAAAGACAGTTTGTTTGCAGTCCTAGGTGTGAAATAAATACATGAAATCTCTTTACATATCATCTTAGCATATGCCACCGGATACATAGTATTTCCGGGTTTGATTTAAAGTACCTAAGTAACATCAACATTCCGTAGCAAGTTTGAGAAAATGGGTATTAAAGAGCTCGTGAAGGTACCTAGAAATTACGTAATTTCTAATTAGAACCACGAACTCATATTTGATAAAAGTAGCAATTTTGGAGGAACGCTCACCTTCCAATGCCTGCAGATTCAGAGGTATATCATACTTATGTTTTATACAAGATAGAGTTAATTGTGTTAATATCATAGTAATGTGGGGATGATTTGGCCCGTAAGTCTACAGCTGTGGATGCAGTGACCATATCTGTTTTTAAGTCGAGGGTCACTAAATTTGAATTGAAAAATGTATGTGTCCCTACATATTTTTATATTTATAACACAACGAAGTCAAACAGGCACATGTCTGCCTGATGGTAAGATGTTAACCGTAGCCCACGGAAGCCTGCAATTCTTGCAAATTCTTGTACGCGCGTTACGCACTCTAACAAAATTTGATATTTTTTTTGCGTTAGTTTTGTAGCCAAAGCCTTCACTGGAGAAAATTTAACTTCAATACATCAGTATGATTGTGACAGACTGCTTTACGTACCTACCTATGTAGCTATCAAGTCAACGCTAACGCAAACCATACCTACTAGCCAACTCCTGGTACGGCTATTGATCATAACTGATCAGTTTGGTCACGACTAGTACACGAATGACGATTCAGAATTAAAGTACCGTATACTGACTTATATCAATAGTATTCCTTTATAAAATCTTATCATCGTCATCTTCGGCAACCTGTTTTAATTCACTGCTAAAATGAATTCGTAGTCTGAGAGGGTCTCAACTGTTTACGGTCGAAAAAGCTATTACAATTACAATGTCAGTAGAATACTAAAACTTGTGCCGTAAATTAGTTTTCGAAATACGAAAGTTAATGCTGACTATATTATGGAAAGTAGGTTTATTTTGTAACTTCTTGTAAACACGAGCGATATTTTTCTTCAAGTCAAAGAAAAACTTCGCTAGACTTGTGTTTAAGAAATGTAAAAAAATTACACAATGTTCTAAGTCTTTGTCTCATTAGTAATTACTGTAAATGATGTAAAAAAATAATGGCAAAAAATATTTCTAAGCGCTCGATTTGTATTCTGCGTTAATCGTTGCGTAGGTATGTAGGTTGGCCAAAGTCCGCAAAATATCAAATGTATGGGACTAATGTTGCGAGAAACGCACAAAATTTTTTTTTTACTACTAAATTAATTTTTATTTATGAATAATAAAAAAAGCTAATATTACTTAGTAGTCCTGCATTACCGTCATTATTTCTAGATGCAATTAATGTTAAACTAGTATGTCTCAAAAGAGCTTTGCCAGATATAGTAATGGTAATTTTACAGTTACATGCATAGTTACAGAACAGAGGTCAAAATACATTGGGCTGAGTTGTAGATCGTCGAATAGCCGTGTGGCTTTATACTTGTGCCACATACCATGCGCGTACGCATTCTCAATCACTCCAGCCTTCTCTCTCCGGGATTTGTAAAGGAACGAGAAGGAGCAATTTTATGGCCTATCAGCTAAATGGGATTTTATGAAATATGTGCATTCTATGCGAATAAGTGATGTCTGTGGGTTGAAATATACTTGTCCGTGAAGTGCAAACTAGAGCATTGAGGACTCTTTGAAATTCACCAATAAGTAGCTATAAATTGTTTTAATTTAGATCCGCATAAGCGCTTATTTATAGTATATATTTTTTATTAGGAAAGGGAATGATATAGAAACACTTTTTTTAATTAATATACTGAGTGAATGTGCCAATGATTATGATCATCACTAGCTATGTGATACCCGGTCTGGTTTCATTTACAAACATCCAAATCATTGGAGTCAATGTCCCAAAGTTATTTTATTGAGATTAAAAAAAATCTCCGCAGTCCGCGTTGGCTCCAGCTTCGGTCCGGCTTACCATGAGGCCAGAGCACAGAGTAAATAAGAGGTTCATTAGACAACCTAAATCGAAGAATATGCATGGGCGCTAGTTATTATAATGAAATAAAGCAAGTAACATTTGACCGGCTTCCTGAAGATGATTTCCATCCCAAAAAGTGACTGGTAAAATGACAACTAACTCTTATTTGACTTGTTTCCTACATACAGGGTGGAAAGGTACGACGTTCCTTCCCGCTACCGACCGAGTCTACCAACCATTACGATGAACTTTCAGTATGGGACCAACATCGAAAGCGTACATGGAAAATTGACTTTTCCATACTATTGAACTCTAACTTATTACTCACTTTGTATGAGGGGTTAATTTATTTTTTTTATATTTCGATGTTGGTCCCATACTGAAAGTTCATCGTAACGGTTGGTAGATTCGGTCGGTAGCGGGAAGGAACGTCGTCCCTTTCCACCCTGTATATTATGTTGAAAAGCGATTGTGACCCATGTGCCCTATACTTTCTGCATAATATTAGACGCGCGTGACTAACTGAACCAGGGTTTGAACCCACGACCTGCAAATTGAAGATACGAATGTAGCACGTCTAACTATTGGTCTTTATATATAACTAAGGCATTTTAGCATTAAATAGCCTAGTTTGTGGGATGGGCTGTAAAAGCTCAGAAAATGTGTTATTCCCTCCTTGTTCTCCGATAAACTTCATCTTTTTCTTCGGTTTCAATGAGTTTCACGCTGAATGTGTTACGCTTAACTACAAGGGCTACAACTATAGTGCTTCCCGCATGCAAGCTGGTGCAAGTAACGGCTCCCAAATGGCGTGTTGCGTGCGTCGAGGCGTGTCACCGGGAGGAAATGAACGAACGCAATTATGGACAAAACCTACCACGAACATCCAATATCAAAAATTCTAAGTAACTCACTGTCATCAACATCATCATCATCATCAGCCTATGATAGTCCACTGCTGGACGTAGGTCTCTCCTATGAACTATGCGTACAAACGCATTAGGAGGCAAATGCCCATAATAACCACGCAGGGCAAGCGGATTGGCGATCGCAGTAATGTGTGCACTATGATGACGCTGCAGCCCATCATCAATCTTTTATCAAATAATGGTCAGTGACACTTCAATCCCTTAGTCGACTTTTACGACACCCGCAGGAGGAGTTGGGGTGGTGACAAATGTATTCTTACTGCCGTCACCACACGGCAAAACTTACTGTCACTCCAAGGTATTGTGAGAATGACAGTATATTATCAATATTCTCGATTTTCTACGTATAATGGTTGAACCCTACCCATATTAAGGAGGTGGTTGTCCTGGTTGTCCTGCGAAGTTCATTACTCTTGTGCGCCAATTCCACGACGGCATGATGGCCAGAGTACGTCACAACAATGACTTCACAGACCGTTTCCCCGTAACCAGCGGCGTCAAACAGGGCTGTGTAATGGCACCAACCCTGTTTGCCTTATACTTCGCCTACGTGTTAAAAGACTCATACCGTGGTTGCACAGGCCAAATTCGTCTTCTCGTCAGAAGCGATAAAGGCGTCTTTGATATTTCGCGCTTCAGAGCTAAAAGAAAGATACAAGAGCTCTCTATTCTGGACGCCCTTTATGCTGACGATGTCTGTCTGATGGCTGATGACCTGAACAGCTTGCAAATATTTCAAGACCATCTGGATGAATCATGCCGAAGGTTTGGACTAGTCATCAGTGCATCTAAAACTCAGATACTAAAACAACCCGCACGTGGCACGGAGCCGGACCCAACACCTGTATACCTGGATGGTAAACCTCTCGAGGAGGTCGTTTCCTTCCGTTATTTGGGTAGCGTTATTCGGGATGACAACCGCCTTGAATCGGAAATATCCTCACGAATTGCCAAAGCAGCGGTATCCTTTGGTAAGCTTCGCTCAAGGGTTTGGAACTCTCATGACCTAAAGTTACACACAAAGATCGCTGTGTATAGGGCAGTCGTTCTACCCATACTGCTCTATGCCACTGAGACGTGGTGCCTCTATAAAGGAGATATTAGGCGTCTTGACGTATTCCATATGAGATGTTTGCGCTTCATTCTCCGCATAAGGTTGCAGGATCGAGTTCCAAACTCGGATGTACTGAGTAGGACAAGGATGGACGGTATCGAGTCCATGCTCGTCAAAGGGCAATTAAGGTGGTGCAGGCACCTTGTGCGTATGAGTGATGCCAGGCTGCCGAAGGCTGTTTTCTACTCGCAGCTTAAGGAAGGTAAGCGCAAACCTGGCGGTCAATTTTTACGCTACAAGGATGTTTTAAAACGACACTTGGCAGCCTGTAGCTTACCCCAGGATAAATGGGAGGAGCTTGCGCTACAGAGATCTCAATGGCGCAACTCTGTTAATAAGGCAGTGGCAAATTATGAAAAACTTCGTGTTGAAGACCTCGCAGTAAAACGCCTTCACAAAAAGAACCGGCCTAAGCCCTCCTACAACTACACTTTTAACTCTCTCGGTCAGTTGTACTGTGCGCCGTGCAACCGTACTTTTAAAACTAAATTTGGATTTGCCAGCCATCTTCGCTCTCATTTACGAAGTTAGTGAACCAGGGTTCGCCGTTGACGGACACGTCAAGGAGGACATCATCATCATATTAAGGAGTGGCAATACTTAGTCACTTGTGTCAGTAGGTATCATCTATTCCGAATTACCAAAGTGGGTCAGTAGATAGTATATATCTCTCTCGCATCAATGTTATCTGTGAGAAGGCTTAAAAAGACATTGTCGCTGTTACTGCTCCAATCTAGCTGAACTGATGGTAAGGGTGAAGGATAATCTAGCTCCGTTAGTTGACACTCTCTACAGCATACCTACTGTGTACTGTTCAAATCAAGTAGAAAATATAATCAGTAGGTAACGCTCTTTGCTTTTTACAGAGACAAGTAACTTTTGTTGTGTTTAGCTGTAATAAAGTAATCCAATTCGGTTCTTCAAGATTCTTTTTAATAATAACCTGTCGTATTTGATAGCTAAATATGACATAGACATTAAGTTTCTGGTTCCCATTATCGTTATATTTCTTGTTTACTTGTCGTAATTATATCTATTTCCATTGTCTAGGAACTACGTATAGCGCATCTTTCGTATTCGCCTATCACTAACCGTGCCATGAGCTGCCGCCAAGTTATTAACGGGGACTTACTTTCTATAAAATGCGAGTACAAGCGGGATGAATAGAGAAATAGTAACTCCGCGTTAATATCGCGGCGGCAGCTGAGCATATTGAGCTGAGCTGGTGAGCATACATCATCATCACAAATTTAAGAGGTTTGCTCTTGTCGGTGGAGTTCTCGCCACTCTGTCCTTGTCTCTGCTACTGTTTTGAGCTCCTGATACGTCACTTTTTTAACTTTCTCTTTGTCTTGATCTAAAAATGTACGTCTTGGCCTTCCTCTCTTTCTTCTTTTTTCAATTTTGCCTTCAATTATGGTCTTTAAGTCGTCATGACGTATCAGGTGCCCCAACATGTTTCCTCTTCTGTTCTCTATCATTTTCAACAGGCTTCTTGTCTCACCTAATAAATTCAACACCTCTTCGTTAGTCTTTTTTTCTTTCCAGGTTATACCTTTCATCCATCTCCATGTCCACATTTCGAAATCACGCTGAGTTAAAGTAAGCATACAGCCATTAATTTATCACACGTGCTGCGACAAAATGTATGAAATGACTGGCGACTCCGATAGCTGTCTATTAGCAGAATCCTGAATAGTAAGTAAAATATTTGACCCAGAAGTCCCAGAAAGATCAAAGGCTCTTGATAATTCGGCGCTATTATTGCGCGTCTAGTAACAACGCTGGCTTCGTACCTATCAGCCCAACCGCAAGAATGTGGTTTGAAGTTATTTGCTACACTTGATACCAATCGATTGAGACGAGATATTGGCTAGGTACTTGTATATAATATACATTTATTATTCTGTAATAATAGTGATACATATCATTACGACGTAATGTTGTTTTCGTCGACTATTTTAATAACTTATATACTGATGTATGAATATTCTTCAACAAGTGCCGTATATACATAAGTTAAAATCGTTAAAAACTATATTTGTTTACTTATGCGTTCTTAATGATTAAATTGATAGGCATAGGCTTTATCTCGGCCTGTTGTTTAGGTATGCCATTAAACGCTTTGTCCGGTAAGTAACAGTGAATTTCATTTCTAATGCAGAACGCAAGGGGAGTATGTACTTTCAACTTTCATCTGCTCATCCTCCTCCTCCGATTTCAGCCAGAATGATGACTGGTTTAACTGGTTACTGAAAATGTCGCCCGTTTACTCTCAATCAATTTACTTAAATACCTAGCTAGGATAGGTTACAACGTAAATTATAGAAAATTAAGCACTAATAAAGGACTAGACCCTACATAATATGAGGGTGTCGTGTTCTAAAGGCATGAGACAAATTTCTTAAAATGCTACGCCTACTACGGCGAAAATCGAAATTCGTATTATTTTGAGGATTTTTCTCAGTTACTCAAACGTAGGAGCCATTAGAGTAAGAGAGAGACAAATCCTCGAAATTTACGAATTTCGTGTTTCGCGGTAAGGCCGCAGTAACTATAGATATGAGTATGACTACCTATGCAATATGAGTAATATGAGTAGGTACCTATGCAAAATTGCCCCAGAAGATAAAGTTACGCAACTGGCGATGCGCGTAATGGTATGTAACCGGCAAACGCGCCGGCGCCGAACAGACATATTATTAGCCACCATTACCTCGTGGCCAATCGTAACGGACACCCAAATTCCTGTTACTCGGGTCAACAAGCCCTACTCCGGATACTCTGGTCTGGTCTCAGGTGAACTCCGCTTTCCATACAAAGGACAACAGATTTTGAAAACTGTATTAAAGGGCCTGATAGTTCCCACTTGAGCTTAGAAGAAGGACGTAGCATTTGTTTTTGTAAGAAAAAAATGCTAATGTGACGACACCTAGTCTTGGGATATGGTAGTTACTATCTTGATATGGTACGAGTATAGTGCCTACTGGCCTTGACTACCGTAAGTAGCCAAGTCATAACGTAATACTAATACTGTTAGATATTGTACAGTGGGCTCTAGTACCTACTAATAAAATCTCAGAAACACTCAGAAGAGTTAAGGTAATATTAAGAAATTTGATGCAAATGTCGCATTGCTTTCACCAATGCTATTTGAAGACAAGAGTTTAAAAGTGACCGAAAGATAACCTCTTTTATCATTCTCTTCGTTTTTATAGGGTATTTGTACAGGAGCCGCGTCCGCTTCGTGGTGATTTAAAAGATGCCCTCGATATGCTGCGCCCGATTATGTTATCTTGAGCCTCGAAATTGATCGGATTGCGGTGGCCCGGGGAAAAGTCCGAGGCACGCCTCCCAAAATTACATGCTTGGGCCGCTCGTAATCATATGACGTTGGATATGTCTGGTGATGTAAACTGGGAGCAGTTAGGTTTTGTGAACGTGTGAGGTATTCAAATTATGTTGAGATTTTAAATATGAACGAATTCTTCGTCTGAGCTGGATAAGGTGAATGGCGAATTTGAGAAACTGGAATTTTCACTTGAAAAATGTTGGGGTTTGGTTTTTGCACACATGCGCAATTTTCGCTGTTCATATTTTTTGAGGAGTAGAATATGCATAATATGATTACAGAGTAAGTAATTTATTTGTGAGTTTACTGAGATCAGGCGAATTTTAAAAATATTTTACGTAAATACTATTCGCAGTGTAAAGTCTGCACAAATGAACATTTAACAGAGTTAGAAGATTTTGAAGCCGAACAACGACAATCGAATGTAATGTGATGTAAAATATACCGAAATGCTAGTTGCCAATATGGACGATTTCTGATTGCATCCTTCTAGCAGTAACGCCTAATTGACAGCCGACAATAAGTCACACTTTGCTTGAGAACCTCATATTGACACAAGTGAATGGGGCTTCTGTATTTGGCCTGCTACTGTTTGTTTGCAGTCTGACGTTGAGGGGTTTAAACCTTTGATGTCGAATACCTGAGCTCTGA
Source organism: Thaumatotibia leucotreta (assembly GCA_025490895.1). Taxonomy (NCBI): domain Eukaryota; kingdom Metazoa; phylum Arthropoda; class Insecta; order Lepidoptera; family Tortricidae; genus Thaumatotibia; species Thaumatotibia leucotreta. The sequence goes on from JALPQI010002407.1 coordinate 95,670, forward strand.
AGTTGACTTAGCTGGAACGAAAACGAGCCGATAAAGTACGGACTAATTAGAAATCATTACAAGCAGACCCGGCTTTGTTGTTAAACTAAGCGGACGAAAGGAGAGGTAGGTGGCCTAAAAATGTTATGATTATGACGCTTCGTGTGGTTGGGTAAAGTTAAGCAAATGCCATCTAGCTCCAATCTGGAGCTAACCCAATTGGAACCCCTACCGATCACAAAAACTAGAACCAAATTATGAATAAATCCAGTGGGGTTTTATGAGTGCATAGTGCTACGTTCCTGCTGATGAGTAAGGGCACTAACTATTACCACCGCTCAGAGCTCACTTGTATTCGGTTGAATCCTCGTGTTAGGGCTAGAATTGTCAAAAGTGTGTGGATTTAACCAGTTAATCTTGTGTTAATTGGGTAAGTCTAGATTGTTGTACGTGGGGATTACTGTATTATTACTCAGTTAAGTATTAGTGTACAGGTACTTCCAGATGTATTGTACGAGGAAAAAAGTATGAGTAATGTAACGATGTCTGTACTTAAGATTTAGCATTTAACTTATCAGTTACGGTTACGAATACATACATATTTAAAGTAAAGATTATACGGCATTTATTTTGGACTGTCCAAAAACATATTTCCTATTGATAAATGGACTCATTGATCTCCAACACCAATTACCATTATTAACAAAGATGCGTAACAACATCATGCAATCAAATCAGATCACTTAAGACACTAAACAGGCACGCATACTATTATCATACTTATGTCATGCAAGCGCAACGATCCACCACTTTCTCTTCATAGATATCGAATTGGGTCAGCGTTTGACTCATGGTTAGGCTAAAGTTACAGACGACTTTAGTATAGATTCCGTCATATACAAACTAACTTTTTTTTGTATAAACTACGCCTAAAATGACTGTGCTGCAATTGTCGATTCATACCTACGCCTTGTATTGTAGCGATGTTCTTAATATTGGTTCTCACTAAGGAATATTTGTGAAATTGTTCTTTTTTTGACACATTTTTGGAGACGCCGCGAAGGCGTACGTAGTAGGGTGAGCACTGATGTATGAAGAAAAACTTCACTCCATTTGAATGCTTGACAGCGTTATTAAAACATAGTCATTTTCACATTGTCTTTTGTATTCGATATTTACACCAGCTCATAGATTTTCATACATTGTTATATCACTAGTTACTTTTTATTTGTAAGGTGAACGATATCCACATTCACCGAATACTTTAAATGCTTAAAATGAATTAATGTCAGATATTTATCTCTCACCAATACGTTTATCTCGCACATACTCGTACGGGAAAAAATAATATAATAATAAAATATAATGTAATAGACGTAGAGCTAGAACGAGCCATCGCGCTTCCAAGTTATACTTTTGAGCGCCAATTCTAATGTATACTTGGTCTAGTAAGTAATCTCTGACTTAAATATTCTGATAGCAGATAGCTGAGCAATCCTCTGAAAAAGGTCATGCTCATAAATAAACCTTCCTGTAACAGTCATAAGGTATAAATTATGGGCGTTGCCGTGGCGTAACACTGATTGATGCGCACCTCAACATTGGAAGCATTGAACTCCAAACATGACTATGAAATAATATGACGTGATCACAATCGAGGAATGTAATCTTTTATTTACCTTTTTGGTTCGGTAATACTTTATTGGTAAATATAAGTAATCATAAACGTATATATTCATTTCAATACCCACAAAAATAATACGGAGTTAACATTTATATACACTTATCAGTATGTAGGTAAATATGAAAATACTGCTACCTATATGTACTTATGAAATTCATATCATAATTTCCTCTTTATATATTCAGAATCGGTAATTTAATGACCTATATTAAGAAACCAGTATCTGTGGCTGTATCATAATGTTAACATTAAAGTATCGGTGTCAGTACATTAATGTTAACATTATGAAATCAACTTCTTTTTGTTTTTATATTCAATAAATATTGTAGGATATTTGTACACAAGTCGAGTTTATAATTATAAAGCTTTACCTATATAGTTTTTAAGCTAAGTTTATAGATAGCTTAGATAAAGCATTGAATTTTATTGTTATATTACGAGTAATCACTTTATTTTAATCACAAACAGTGATCAATGCATACGAGTTTCATACGTTTTTCAATACACCAGTAACACTTTAACCTTACCTTTTGGTACCTTTTTCGCTAGGTAACAAAAATTGAGATGTAATCAATGCTCAATCACTTTTGCAAACTTTTTTCGCCAGGCTATAAGTACGGACCCAGAGGTACCCTGTCTCCCATATTGGTCGCATGGATAATAGTACGGAATTACTAACGAGAGTGTTAGCTTTTATGACTCGAGTTACTATTCCGCTTACCGACCGTGATGCATACAATGTTTTTCATCACACTTGCCGACAAAAATAGTACATTTTTCATAACAAGTGCCTTAAAAGAAGAAATTTCAGTACAGATGGCGCTTTTTTTACGCGCTAGTGCGAGAAGTGGTTAATTTTACGTCAGGTCGAAATCTTCGGAAGGCCATATGTACTGAAAAACGTCGTACGTTACACGTGCGAAAACAAAATTCGTAACTCGTGTCGATTTAAAGCACGACCAAAGGGAGAAGTTATCTGCACTCGTTTCGAACTTCAGTTTTTCGCACTTGTATCTTAATGTAGGTACTATTATCACAACCGCGACCTCAAAATCAATTTGCACTATTACATAAAATATAGGTACGAGAAAAGTTTACAAAGAGCTGGCTATCTATAGTGTAAAAGCTGTATGATTGCACAGCAAAATGTATGGTCCTTACAGTTCTATTTCCGATGCAGGGCATAGTCCGAGAAGTAGCGGGCACAATGCAGAATTAATGAGCGTTTTACGTGCCGTCGTAAACCGCAACCCTCCGATATTACTGTTCCCTTTACCGTCCCTAAAGTACTTCTCGTATATGAAACGCGTTTGCTATTGGGTACTTACTTTTTGGGTGTACATACGAGTAACATACTTTGGTGCTTAGACAAGTTGCCAATCCAACGCTTAATCGTCAATCGTAAACGAAAGGCAGCTCACTGTTTTTGTCGCACTAATATGAAAGAGTGACAGAGAGGGAAAAATACAATACGCTACTAAGCGTTAGCGATTGGCAACTTGGCTAAGCATCCTTATCATCCGTACCATGTTGTCTAGTTGTCATTAAGTAACCTAATGTTTCCAGTTTGGTTTTACCCGATACACGTATCGAGTAAAACCATTCTATCCTGATTTATTGAAGCGAGCGCGATGAACTGCTGGTAATCCTTCGTTTGTTTTTAGGTAACACGTGTCAATCTAGTTTACTAGGTACTAGGGAGAAAAGGAGAAAAAGTAGTCATGTCCTACGTAGTACCTTTTCATAGCTTTCATTTCATTCTGTACTCCATAATACATACATAATATAATCATCTTTCACGCCTTTGGTTTAAATACCTAATACTAATATTAAATGGGTATTGGTTTTAAACTGTAATTGTAAAGATACTAAGCAGTAGGTACCTAAATAATATCATTAATATCATTATGTAGAAATAATGACTCATTTTTGGAACTACATTTCTATGAACTACATTCATGTTATAGGAATACATTTAAAACCATTACATACATTATACATTTCTATAGTGTAATAAATTGAGCAGGAGCACAAGACATTTATTATGGTACGCACTCCAAAAAAGGTACGAATGCCTATTTATACCTACCTAGTTTTTATTATTAACAAAATGTGTTTGCCAATCAATTATCACGTACACGTTAAAAATTTTAGGTTCAATGTTTGATTTTGAATGTTGACCGCTAATTTTACATATGAAACCCATAAAGCAAGTAAATTAAAACAAAATATAAGAACAAAGCTCCAAAGCCTACATTTACATACTATTATACTATATTACATACTCTTATGGTGGTGAGTTAAGGCAATTAATAAGTATAAAATGTAATGTACTTTTGTATAATATCCTATATTTTTTGCAATTAATAAAACATAATATAGGTAGGTAGTTTGTCTATAAGTCAATATAAGTGACACTAAAAAAACCATAAAGATCAAATAAAATACAAAATCGATTTGTAAGTTGGAATTTCAGCAATGAATAACTAGGACACATACAACGTCATACAGTTCTTTCATACGAACAGATGAATGGCTCTCGATCCTCCTCGGTCGAGTGCTCAGACTGATTCCATACCACGTGCATGGGTGCACTCATGTATCGCTAGATTGAGAAATCTCTACTGTAATTAAAATGTCCATTAAAAGTCCACAGCTCAGACACAGTTTCTTTTTACTTAGTTCCATTTAGCTGGAATACGTAAACACTGACAATCATCATCATAATAGTTTCAGTGATAACACGTCCGCTGCTGTATAATTATGTATAGCCCTCTCCTTTGGACCTCCACTTACGCCGGTTGGAAGCAACCTGCATCAGGCTTTTCCCGGCGATTTCATAAGGTTGTCTGTCCATCTTAAGGGTTGACAGGAACACACTGACAATATAACGAGAATATTAACTACAATCAAAAAAGGTAATTCTGTGTAGCTCATAATACTTTCCAATTATAATTAAGTACCTACACAATTCGTTTACAGACTTATAAGACAACAGAAAGAATAAAGAAACTACAAAAAGTTCTATTTAACTAAGCACGCCGACCTTGCAAATTAAAAAGGGTACAATTACATTGAATAGGTAAACAAAAAACGTCTATTTTAATCTGAATAATTGGTGCGATTTACTCTGCTTTGTTTGACGCATCATCAGTATAAGTACTCACGGATGCATCAAAGGTGTAAAGAGAACAATGGAGTTTAAATCCAATTATTATCCCCTTAGGATCATTTGGTTTGCATCCGCGTTTTTGTTCCAGAGTGCATTCAAAGATCATGCATATTATAGTAAAGAAATAATAATTCCTACGTAGGTAGTACTAGTACAGTCAAAGACAAAATACGATGTTAAAAAAAATCCCACTGCACTCTAATTCTGTGTAATAAGAACGTCGTAACATATTTATGTGACTGGCTTATTCAAAATGAATTTTGGATTATGAGCGGGAGGGAACTGAATACTATGGACAGTCACGAAAAGAAACATTCACTACGGAGATAACAAAAAAATCTTCTTAGAAAAAGATAATTTATCAATTTTACTCATAATTAGGATGTTTTTTCGCGAGTTCTTGGCTGTCTCCGTAATGCACAGCGTGGCCACTTAGTATTTTGTTCACTTTTCATGACCGAATAAATATCCTGTATATTCAATAAATTTTTTTTTATTATTATCAAAAGAATATAATAATTGATTTTTTTTCGAACCACGTCGCTTGATCAAACTAGTGGCAACTTAGGTACGTCGCTCAAAAGAGGCTGAGGAAACCGTAATCCATTGTCCAAGATATTAGATAGATATTTTGATATTTCATTGTTATTTTTAGGCAAGGCAATTAGAACGGCCTTCCCTCCCAGCGAGGAAGAAAAGACCTATTTTTGAATAGGTAGGTGGTGTGAGAAAGATTTAGTGAACGCGTGTAATGTCTATGCACCAACCACCACTGGGTGCTAAAGCTAACGCTTAATATTCAATCGTAAACGGAAGGCTACTAAATTTACCTGTCTTTGTCACACCAATGTGAAAGAGTGGTAGAGAGGGAAAACTACGATACGCTACTAAGCGTTAGCGATTGGCAACTTGGCTAAGCATCCAGGTGAACGTAAGTAACTACGTCGACAGGTACGGTGCTTTTGTATGGTTTTAATAACGAAGAACGAACTCTTGCACAAAAGCATTATCTAGTTCGATGAGTAGATAAAAATTGATAAAATCATTTTTAGAATTGTAGTTGTTGAATTCACAATAATTAGAACAACATACATTACTTTTATTTAAGTAATCTCGCATTGACGTAAGTATGTACCTATGTACTTTTTACAAACATAATCCAAAGATTATCGTTGTTTTTCTATATTTTCTTTTTCTTATATGTACAGTATTATCTCGGAACAAAGGAGCCGTATACATTAATGCTAAAGTCCCATCCATCAGACATTTAAGGCACCCTGAATGGCAGAATATCCATTAGGAGTTTCCCTTTCATTGCTTTCACAGGCCGTGGGCATACTCAGACCGCCATATTGGATTTCATACAGGATTTTTCAGTAGCCTTTTATTTGTTTTAAACTCGGCGCAACGGAATATTTTTTTCAACGGGCTTGTACTTTTTAGTGTAATATTTTTCGTACAAAATACTGTAGTAAGGCAATATAATAAATAAATTTTGCGTATATTGCTGATATTTTTATATGCATTAATTTGGAAAATCCACCTATGTACCGAAGAATCACAAGCAAAGTTAAGTAGGTTCACGGTGTGTGAAAGCAGAACAATTTGCGAAACCTCATTATGTGCTAGGTATCAGATGCATAATTTTATGACTTTTTTTTTGGATTAATTTAAGAAAAGGTTATCAATTTATATACTTAACTGGGTATGCACCCATTAAAAATAGTTATTTGTTATACAAGGGTGCAAAGTTGTATTTTACCCGCGAGTATGAAATTTGTTTTAACATACGAGAAGTAAAATACATTTGCACCCGTGTGTAACACAAAACTTTTCCCCTCACTATAGCGAGGAAACTCAAAAAGGGTAATTATTTGTTCACATTACAATCATCATCGGGTTAGTGATAATAATTATCCAAATGCATCATGTATTTAATGCAAGATTTTGTCGCAGTAAACTTAGGACGAAAAAGTAAACGCAGCACGATTTTAACACATTCCTGTAGTTGCACACCAACGCCAATGCATTATTAAATCATTCTCATTCATTATTTTTACAAAATTATAACAGAACACCCTGAAAGTTGTTTAGTTTACTATTTTTATGCATGTTCGAGTCGGTAAATAAAGATTTATAACCTATAATATTCTTTGACAATGTTGACGTTGACATTTTCTGCGTTTTGTGATTGCATCTAGTCATCTTATCATCATTCACTAAAACAATTGTTACTTATGGAATTTTAGGATTTATATGTTAAAACCATCATATTATATAAAGGTTTGTATTTTACACTAAATTCTCAAACAAATTATTTAATTATCATTAATATGGAACGATTTCCATGAGCATTTTACGTTTTGTTATTCCAAAACCAAGTTCATTACTTTGCCACACAAGTGAATAATATGCGTTTTTACACGTTCGTATTAAAGGATAAACGAGCACTTTACGAGCTAGTGAGGGGAAAAATAATGTACCTAGTACTTACTCTTAACTTAATGGCTAAAAAGCTTAAAATATCGTAACAATGAAACCGTAGTAGTAACCGGTGTAGGTGCTATTTTTGATATGTACATATTTACTATTATTTCTGTACCTAGATATATTTTGTAGAATTCCAATAGCAAAAAACATTGTTTGCTACTTGGGAGTGCTGGAACCTTTTGAATTTTTGCTATTATTATTTTCAAAGCATTCAAAAAGGGGTTTGGGTAAAGTTGGCGTCGTTTTTACATTTTGGCGGCCACTCATGAAAGTGGTAAATTTGAAAACAGCAATTTAAAATAAACTTATTTTATTACGAAGTGCATATAGCTAAATTATATCGGAGCCGAGATATCATACTTTAAAGTTTTATAGTAAAGACTCACATTTATTTTTGAAATGCATCGGAATGAGTTAAAAAAAACTACTATTGTGTATGCCACGTAAAACCTTACCTTAACTTAATAAGGTAACGTTGGACATAAGGTTCTTTTTCGGTCAAAGATTATTTAGAGATAGTTCATTTTTCTTTAACACGGCGATTTTATGACGGATGTCGATGAACGTTCTATTGAACGTAATTAAGTCAAAAGTTTTATGTCGCATTTTAAACAACAAATAAAAGTATTCATATTTTTACACTTTATGCGTGTTTTTCCAGGTATATAAATAAATGTAGACAAGCGAATCGTATGTTTTCGGAAAGGTACCTAATAAGAGGCAGAATACAATCGCGGCACTCCAACAGAAGTCAGTATTTTGTTTATGTGACTTAAGCCGGTTGTTTATGTTTCTGTAGATGGTGGATTACAAGGCCCAGAGGCAATATTAGGACATTATTGTCATGTGTTGTTGGGAAGAGGACCTTAAGCTGTTGCTCACATGTAATGTCAATTATATGGTTCGTGGGATGGGGTAGGTATGAAGAACATCTTGATCCCCCGGCACAGTTTTTAGAGAGAGTGATTCGCCAAGATAATATTGAGAATGAAGTTTACGACGAGCCAGAAAATGTGTAAAAAAGGAATTCAACGTAATACTAAAAATTACAAATGACGTTATCTGGGAAAAGGGACGTTATTGTCATGGGCGCTTACGGCGTTATGTTATGAGCCATGTTTGTATACAACGACGTCACCGGACGTAAGAGCCATCGACAATAAGGCCCCTTATCCCAAATAATATCACATATGTTATGATGTATACATAAGAAAGCATTAGTAATAATTTTAATCTAAAAACTAATCTAATTAGGTACATTTCCTACTTGGAAATATGTCAAAACATTTTGCATGTGTGCATCACATCTGTGTTTCCTTATGGTGTAGTCAGAGGGTGAACCGTCTATTGAAACCATTTTGCAACATTTTTAATGTTCACTAAACAGACAGCATCTGAAATCGCATAAAAAAATACAGTTGCATTTTCATATACCTAAGATCTTCTTTTT